>JAGDQP010014956.1:0-43887 GCA_022664845.1 Lepisma saccharinum | reverse complement strand
CCGGTAAGTTGAAATCACCAATGAGGAGAATAGGACTGCCTTGCGGACAAGTGGATTCAATGCATGCAAATAGGTTATCATACAAATCTATACCTGAAACCGGTTCAAAATATACAACACAGATAAACATTGGTCTCCCCTTTACAGTTATTCTAGCAATCAGACACTCATATTGATCATCACAGCTATTCAATAAACACAAATTGTATTTTTCAAGAGCCGAGATAAGTACCCCTCCCCCCTTTGACTTTCCAGTTTTATTAATATCGCGATCCTGTCTTAAAACAGTATACCTATTATCAAATAATTCACTGTCATAATGAGATTCATTAGTCCATGTTTCAGTAATTGTAATTATATCGTAATTATTTGATATTACACTACAGAAAAAGTCATTTGTTTTACCGCGCAAGGATCTAGCATTATGATTATAAAGCCGCAGCGATTTTCTTGTTTCACTAAAACCACTAGTTACATTTGGAAAATGATTGTACACTTCACTGACTTCAGTTGAGGAAATCTTACCCTTTCCCCCTTCACATTCCTTTCTTTGTCAAACTTTGTTCCTTGGGGGCTGTACCATGGTTGAGCGAGTGGTTCTCGTCATTTGTCTCTTATCGCTAGAGGTGGGGGTATCTTCACAGGTGGTTGAGAGAACTTCCTTTTGAGCATGCAGTGTTACAACCTCTGCAGTTTTGTTTTGAACTATTTGTTCACTTTGCACTAATGTTTTTTCACTTTTTTGTAGCTCTTCAAGGGTGAAAGGTCTATTATTAATGTATAGTTTATTGTACTGAAGCCTCGCAAGATCACCTCTTCCACGAGCATCCTTCATGTAGTTCAATAGATGTTTCCTTGTTTCACGCACATTCGCTGAGAAATCTTCTGAAATAACAACTCGAGTTCCTTTCGCACGAAAAGCATTTTTAAGAATTTCATTTTTCTTTTTGAAGGCAGAAAATTTCACAATTATCGGTGCATTTGATCCACGTCCGAGTCGATGCGCTCTTTCAATATGTTCAGAGTTTAAATCAACATTTAGTTGTTTTGTGACAAACTCTATTACTCGTTGTTCAGATTCTTCCCAAAATTCAACTGCATTACGATTTCCAATATTACTAAAAATTAGGTTGTTACGCCGTGATTGGTTTTCCAATTTATCTAAAAGCTCACAATTAATAGCTAATTGTTTCTTCAGTTCCTCATTTTCCTTCTTCACCACACTAAGTTCGTTCACTACCACTTGAAGCTGAACACTCAAATTATTTGTTACACTAGAAATGTTTGTTATTTTCTTATCCATTTCTTCCAATTTTTTGTACAAGTCATCCAATGACGTAGGGCCTGGATTAACTTCCACTCCAGAGATCACTAACAGTGCTGCAATAATCACACCAAACGAAAACATTTTGAGCATTGAAGGGAAGAATTCAAAATTTCCACAAGGTTTGCAACACTGCACTTTCACTTTAGCCACAAACCTCCCTATACGAAATCTCCAGGTAACAACATCGACACCCATCACGTCACGGTTCACTGACTTCTGGAGAGATGCTAAAACACGTCTGCACTCAAGAAAACTTCAATTTTAAAGGCATTTACTTGTCACCCCAAACCGTTTAAGAATTTTATTCCAAAAAATTGTCATAACTGCAGTTTCCAACTTTTCCATTTTGCTTAGCTTCTTTCTGTGTCTCTCTTTTCTCGCTATCGTCCGTAGCTATGTCTTGCAAAACCTCGTACACACCGCCGTAGTTTGCTACTAAGGCTAACGTTGCTTGTTCATGACAATACCACCGCGTTAACGACAGTGTTTTTAATACTAATTCCCTACCTTCTTCGTTTGCTGATAATTTGTCTAGTAATATTTTCCAACGATGCGTGGACGCCACGAAAAATGCATAAAGTCTTTGCAAGAAACTGAAGAACGCCATACGTTCTGAAGAATCGTCAATACTATTTCTTCCAACCAAATTCATTGTATGGCCCATGCATGGCACATACAAAGCCAGATTTTCGCTCTTTATTTCTGCCTGAAGTCCACTATATTTACCAGACATATTACTGGCATTATCGTAAGATTGACCTCTACAGGTTTCAATTTTGATACCATTTTTTTCAATTATCTTCAACGCTGCAGAAGCCAGTTTTTTTCCCACTGTGGTTAGTTACTGGAATGAAACACAGGAAACGTTCTAATATGACACCTTTAACACAATAGCGAAATACAACAGACAGCTTATCTATATGTGATAAGTCTGGTGTAGAATCTAAAATAATGGCAACATACTTAGCTTCCTTTATTTCAGATACAATTTGATCGAAAACTTTAGACTCCATTAGATTAATAAATTCTTCAGAAATTGTTTTTGATAAGTATGATACATGTCCATTACCTTTCGATGAATATTCTTCGATGTGCCTCTGCAGTAAAGGGTCAAATTTAGCAATCAGTGCGAGAAGACCCAAATAGTTTCCATTGTTTACATCACTGAAATTTTCAGATTCACCCTAAAAGCAAGCCCCCTTTCGCATTAAAACTTGGTAACTTCTACCACACGTTTCAAAATTTCAACCTAATATTTCACTTCGTTATGAAACTGTATTTCTAAATCCTTATCCACTCGTTCGGTTTCTCTACTTCGTGCCAACCAGTCTACCATGCAATTACGGTGCTGTATGCTGTTTTCATGAGCAGCTGTTCTCTCTTCTGCGTTTCTCCAATCAGAAAATCCTCCTTTCACAAAAGCACCTGTACTATATGGTGCAAATAACTTACAAACATAACAGAACACATTTCCCGTTGATGGGGAATACAATAGCCACTTTCGGTCTATCTTTTCTCCATTGGCAAGAACTTTTCGAAACAAGTTTACAGACAATTTTCTATTTTGTTTGGAATATTGTCTTAAAGAAAGCGTAAATTCAGTCATTACTGGTATTCTGAAAATATGAAGGCCCTTTATCAACACACGTGGCTCTAAAGTGCTCACTAACATTTCCCCAAAGTGCAGGGCCCTCATTAATTTCACGGTACTACTGAGTAAATTACAGTGCGTGATTTCACTACTTGTACTGGGTAAATAAAACACACGGTGCTACACTTGCAGATTGCATTCCGCTAACATCATTCTGAGGACTATTTACATTAGAATTTTGTAATTTGATTTTTGGCTCAATTTTGTTTGTTCCCACGCTAGAATCATTAGCACTTAACACTGTTGTTTGAAACTTCAGATTCACACTGGTCAGCAAGAGTTTCTTCTACAATTGACTGCTCATTTTCCTTACAGTTTAAGTTGAAAAACTGTGTTAACTTAGGTAGTTTTTTCTTCGTTCTTGGTCCTTTCCTCACGCTCTTTCCGTTTAGCGCAAGCACTTTTATATTTCTTTGTTGACATTATCATAAAAACTTTATTAGAATACAGCGTTTACTCGACTGACATAACACCAAGTGATGCCTTGCCTTGTTATGGTCATAGATAACAGAAAATAATATAGATGGGAAACTACCATAGCACGAATCGGAGCCATATTTTCTGCCATCTGGTGTCTGTCTTCCTAAACTGTGAAGAAACTATACAAATACGACAACGTCAATATGGGTATGTTTTAATATTTATAAACATCAAGGTTTGCGTAAATTATCAAGCAAAATATTTAATATAAAACTATTATCCTTTTATTTCATACTTGGTGGGCCCTTCTTGTTGGTGGCCTCTAGGCTGCAGCCACGTTAGCCCCCCCCCCCCCCTTAATCCGGCGCTGATGAAGAACTCCATGGACTGTACGATTCACTCGATATTCTAAGCACAATGAAATCGCGATGACTAAGGCAATACAAATCTGATGCGGGAATAAACGAAGATTATATTCCATCGTGGTTTGTAAACCGGAGAGAAAGAGACCATTAGGAAGACCGACACGTTGTTGGGAGGACAATATTAGAAACGATCTTCGAGTTCGTGATGAAAACTGGCTTGATCTTGCCCAGCATAGAATCCTATGGCAAACGTTCGTTACTGAGGCGATGGACTTGTGCGTTCAGTAAGTCATAGGGTAAGTTATTATTATTATTAACTATTATTATTATTTGAACAGTTTATTGCAATATTTGCTGGAACAAGTGGGTTATAGATGCTTCATTTACAATAAATTTACCTTAAAGTTAGTTTAGTTGAATGATCTTAGCGAATACTCTCTGTTTCTGAATGATATTGACCTAACCCAGAGAAAGCAATTGAAACATTCAGAAAGATTAGTATGACTCCTGTTATGTAAACTTGTATCTTTATTTCGGGTTTTTTAAGAAAGTTTAAGAAAAAAGATTATTAAAGCAATGAAAACAATTTTAAATATATACTTCGTGAAATGTATGTAGAGGTTCATTCCTATTTTTTATAACTGAAATTTTCAGTTTGCAAGCAAAATTAATACACGACATACGCATACAAATTCAAATTTTTCAGCATTATTTATATTCCACCTCTGGTTATGTGTAGTTTCGGGTCCCGTTCGAAAAACACACCTTGCTCCATAACTTAACACTATTAATGATAAATACAACTCAGATGGCATTTAGTAGAATACTAACAACAACAAGAAAGGGAAAGATTCAGAGAGGAATCAGCTCCGGTTTTATTCAAGGTAACATCACAGAATTTGTTTCGTGTTATTGATGCAAACTACTCGAATTCCATTTTTCTCCGGAACATACGACAAAATGCTGAAACAGGCATTCCATTATTTTAAAAGGTGAACATTTTAAGCGATAATAATTCTACCTCTGAACCTTCCGGAGGGGTAAACTCAAAAAATTCAAATTGAAAGGGGGGGGTCAAGTAATATATCGTTTGAAAGGTCTTGATGAGAGAAAAAAATAGATCAACCCCGTCGGTCTACACGAGGCTTCGGTCCGCACGGGGTCTCGGCCCACACGTCGTTTGGGACCGCAGTCCGACGACCCGTCGGTCTGCACGAGGTATCGGGCCGCACCCTGGTGGCCCTGTGGTCTGTTCGAGGTTTCGGGCCCGCAGTCCACATGTAACTTTCCAGCCCGCAGCGATCCGTATACCCTTGTCTACCCAGGCCCGCACCCACAGCGATGACGTACATCTTTAAAAATAACTAGAAAGTTTCTCTGTATCTGTATGTATGTTAGTAATACAAATCGCATTGACTCAATTGGTAGAGCGCTCACGTCTGGTGCTAGGGGTAGTCAGATAGATCCCAGCTTATGGCATGTGGGCGTTATGGTGGACAAACACAGTGTGCGTGGGTTTTATCGGGATTCTCCCGTTTCTTACCACTTATTTAATTCCACCAATTTATCCCATCATCATCCATCCGGCCTGAGCCAAAATTGCCTAAAGGCATTAAAATTAAATTTAAAAAAAATAAAAAAGGAATCTAAATCTACATGCGTCCCTTGATTTCCACCAAATTTTGCCCACGTGTTTGTTAGCTATTGGCCCAGGTCGTACATGTATTCTTGTCTGGTATTGCGCCCCAGGTGTCATTGTTGCTTTTTTAACTGCTTCAATTTGGGCATATCAGCACCAAAATCGACCGACACAATATCCTACACAATACAAACATCTATGAGAGTTCCCGTCCCTTTAAGTGTCAGGGTTGATTTTCTTGAAAGCTTGCGTTGCTTGCTTTGCATGAGATTTGTGTGAATAGCCAATTGAAACACGTGTTACACGTAGAACATGTAAAAGGGCACCTTAAAACACGTGTTTCAATTGGTTACTCACCCAAATCGGAAGCAAGCTTTCATGAAAACCAGCTCTCAGTGTTACCATCCATTTCACAAAATATATATACCTATTTTTATAAAATATATATTTATACAAATGTCTTTGTTTGTACAAATCGACGCAATCTCTGTCTATAAAAATGAATGTTAGTAAGTTTCCGTGAGCATCACGCCCAAACTTCTTGATCAATTGGAATGCTTTTTCACACATTATCAGATATTGGATCCATTTGGGAGATTATCATATCAGTTGCCATCTTGGATTGAAAATTGGTGCCCCAAAACCGTTTGAGCTGGAGATACGAAATATGGCATGAAGGTTTATAATCAAGATTAGTCGAAGAAAATATAAAAACATTTTGAAACAGTCACCATCTTTTATTCAAAATGGCAGCCCTAAAATATTTTCACACTGTTAGAACTAGACAAATGAAATATGGTATGAAGGTGTACCATCACGAGTAGGTCACGATAATATAAGAAAACGCAAAAATAATAATAATAATAATAAACGATATCTTAATCCAAACTGGACGCCCCAAAACTCATTTTTCAAACCAATGAAACTAGAGGAATTAAATTTGGTATGAAGCTGTACCATCACTTTTAGGTTACAATAAATGGGGGAAAACTCCCCTAGGGATGCTCAGCTTCCCTCGGGGTACGGGGCCAGATCTACACCACGGGGACGCAGCTCCCTAAAGAGTTTGGTTAGGATGAAGGTTGTACAACCCCCAAATTCCCTATGTTGGAGACGCAGTACGCCACGGGGAAGCGAGTACTCGTTCCCGATGACTATGGTCCAATCCTAAATACTTTCTTTCCTTCCTTTTGCTGAGAAACCAAAGGAGTCAAGGAAAGGAACCTTGGAATGAGTGTAAAAAGGAAGCATTTTGGACGTTGTATACTTGGCGAATATAGCGACATCTTTCAAAAGCATTACAAGCGTAAACAAGTGTGCAGCGCGCGGCAGGATAGGAGTGGTGGTTGTGATATCGTAGGCAAACAACCCCAATTGAAAAAGCACGAATAATTAGAAACGCAAACACCTGCGCAGTTGTACTAGTTTTGCAAGATGCTTTGATTGCGTGAGCTTTCCCCTCTTTTTCGCTCGAGGGGTATTGCACGGCGTGTATTTTTAAGATATGATTTACAGGGGGGCAAGGGGGAGAAAATAATACTATTACTAACATGGCACAAAATGTGGGGATCTTGTCAGTTAAAAAGAGAAGTCAGTGTGTGTATGTGTCTTTGCCACCCCCCCCCCAAAAAAAAAATAATCATAACATGGGCGCTCTTGGTCATATTCCTTATTCATTACGTGTACCGACCAGTAAGCAGGTCTTTCATTACAATTGCAATTCTTCACGTTCTTCTCTTTGAATGACTTTCCAGGGAACAGCTACACATGTTTCAGTGCTTTTTGTAAGTTGTATTATTACATAAATCAGCGAAAAGTTTTCAAAGCGTTCAAAATGCAGTGCAAAAGAAATGATACTAAAGAAATTAACAACAACGTGATGCGTGCAACAAATTGCTGGAATTTTTACAGAGTAACTGCATATTATTTGAAATCAATTTTGTGACATTTTTTATTCCTCAATAGTACAACAAATAGTGTTTTCAGTAACAATATGAACAAGAAGAATGATCTTGAATAT
This sequence comes from Lepisma saccharinum, assembly GCA_022664845.1. Classification (NCBI taxonomy): domain Eukaryota; kingdom Metazoa; phylum Arthropoda; class Insecta; order Zygentoma; family Lepismatidae; genus Lepisma; species Lepisma saccharinum. The sequence goes on along the minus strand of JAGDQP010014956.1, from coordinate 36,465 downwards.
CCGCATATATTCTGTTTTGATGACGGAATACAGCTGCACCTGTCATTATTAATGCACATAAGATGGATACTGCTCACCGTTGTCCCGTGGCTAGGCTCGTGAAATTCTGTAAAACTCGAAGCGGACGTAGTTCAGTTGGTACAGCGCAGAGATTCCGCCAGTAATTTGTTTGCGGGGGTGTAAAGCCAGGGAAGGGGCATGCACGGTTTCTATCGTTTTTTGACAGTATAAATTTTAAAGTTTACAGTTTACTAGAAAATTTGGGGGTGACACCCCCACAGGTGGCCTGGCAGAATCACTGGTAGAGCGTTAGATTCTCATTCAGGAGGTCCTATGTTCGATACCAGAGACCGACCATGCCGACAGGTTTCTCCACGGATTTTCTTCAGTCACATCAGGCAAATGCCGGATGATGCCTTCAACTTAGGCTCTGGGCGACTCCTTCCCTTACTGACTGAGGTTTTCGACAGTTTTTCCTCAGTCACGTCAAGGAAATGCCTGGATGGTACCTTCAACTTAGACCTTGTCCCTACCAGCACCCTTTCCCCTCCCCTGAGCCAGGCTGAGCCTTAGATGGCTGAAAGTAATAATTGAAGTTCAAGTTCGAACCTCACGGGCGACCATCCTGACAGATTTTCCAGGGTTCTCGTCTTTACTAAGCGAATACCAGAATGGCACGTAAGTAAGATCCTGACCGCTACCTTTCCCATTCTTTCCTTTACCATTTGCCGGTCCGATTGAAAGTTCCTCAATTCAATTCAACAAGAGGCAATCCAACGTGATATTAAAAAAAAACAGCAATACACCAGATCATTTATTGTAGTATTTTCCTATCTTGTACACAAGAGCAGAAGAGAATGGACCGCACCACATACAGCGTCTACTAAGAATAGGACTTCAACAAAACTTCTTTTGATTTTGAAACTATCATGCCCAACAACGCAAGATGACGCTTACCTAAAATAAATGCTTTCTTCCTCTGTAAATTTTCTTGTTAAAAAAAATGTTGCTGCAAATAACAACAGAATCTTATTTTGAACAAAACCTTTAAGATACCACGAAAGAATAAACAAACAATGAAAGGAACGGCTGACTAACTCCATTGATACAATGGAAGGAACAACGGAATGCAAGATGTTAATCCCGCGGTTCAAAATATTGCTACATTTGTATTAACATTATGGATAAACTGCACAAGTAGCAAATAGAACGCGAAAACAATTTCCAAATTACAGAAAATCATTTTAAAATAAGATCTTAATAGTATCTTTCAAAGAAAATACATTTTACAATGTGTTCTATGTTTTAAAAATAATTCGAAAATCTGAAATTCACCACTTTACAACATATTTTAATAATCATTAGAAAGCAATTTTAGTACAGAAAAAGGTGATTGTGTTGAAATAATTTTGAAAATAACGTTAACAATTATTTCATAGTTTTGTTTTTAAAAATGCATTATTTGATACTGTTTTTAAAAGTCTTACATGGTGTTTTGAAAAGAAGTAAACGTTTTTTTCTAAAATAATTTGATGTATCTATTTTTAACTACTTAAAAACAGTTTTCGTTATTTATTTGTTACTAAAGTATGATAATTAGAACTATAGATTATATTTCATAGATGAAGTATTTTGTCGGAAAATAATAGCATTGCACTGAAATAATACAAAAAGTCCGATTTGTAAATTTTGCCGTAGTGGTCTAGTGGGTCTGCTGCACTAATAGCTGCCAAAAACGCTTGTTTAAAATTTCAAGTATCTCCTTTATATAATATTAACGTAATTTTCGGATTGTAAAGGAAATCTAAACGATATTAACGCTTTATAACTATTATAGTTCATCTATGATCTTGACAGGAAGGCAGGCATGTTACAAGGTTCGACCGGTGAGCTGGCTGATGACAGCTAAGGGAGAGTATTTCTGACAGTGAGACTCACTCGATCATGACGTATACAAGCTGACGTAACTCGATTACCCATGATCCCTTTCAGTTCAAGTGACAGTTGGTGCATCTTTATCTACACGAATTTATTGAAAGTTCTCAATAACATACAGTTTGGAAAAAAAGAGTAAATAAACAAGCGGTTTCGAACCCATGACCTTCAGCGCGGAAAGCCAGTACCTAGACCACTACACTAGAGAGTTATGAAGTTTTCGTTTTACTTTTCGAATAGATCTAGTATTACTTGCTTACACACACGCGCGTTCGCACAGTTCATTTTCTTTTCTATTTCCTTTTTCGGTTTTCTATTATGCTCGGCCTATTATAACACATTCAAACGTCTGTATCGTATGAGAATTCTTTTGCAATATATCTCCCCTTCATTGCTGCCACAGTAACTTCAAAATTAATCACTAAACATGCGATATGTTTGGCAGGAGCTTAATTTTTCATACGGAGATTAGTTTCCAATATTCTCACCACTGCATGGGATTTAATTTCTTGAAAGATATTCGTAGCAAAGTTTCTTATTTCAAGTACTGCAGGCCGGTACTCAACACATAGAGTAAAAATTAGAGATCTGTTCCTCAAATAAACTCTTGGGAGTTTCTTCTAGCGCACAACAGTTTTTTCTGTGGGGGGCAGTTCTAGTTTAGCCTAGTTCTTACCGTTTGAACTGAGGACTAGCTTGGCGCTTTCTATTTTACTAAAGGAGCCAATTTTTCGTATCCTGTAATGAGGCACTTGATGAATGAGAGTTGAACATCCCTGTTCAGAAGAAACATAAATGGTGGTGTGCTGCTAGAAATTGCATGTGCAGTTTCCAAACTCTCATAATGCATGAAAGTGGAGCATGCCCAGTCTTCTTGGAACATCTCAAACAAACTGGAAAGTGTCTGTCTGAGTGGTGATTTGTATTTCTTGCAAATGCAGGTTTTATTTCTTTATTAATGAAGTATCTTGATGGAAAAGGTGACTTGAAATGGGCATTTCATCCGCAAGCTATTCTGTGTCCACTGGAGTTTTAGCCAAACATACCGTTCGATTAAGTTTTTTAGTTTTGAATTGGCGACTGCGATGGTTCCCTTAAACTTGTATTGCACGTTCGACCTGAACCTGAAGTAATTTACTTATGTCCAATGTTGCAGCTGACAGGGTTCTGGTATTGTGGTACAGGTAGATGTTGGTTGGAAGCCTCACAACCTCGTCAAGGTCTCTACCATCTGTGAGGGCCTCTAGTGTTTTTAAAGTTGGTAGAGGGACGCAAGATCGTTTGTACCGTATGATCTTACGCCGGAGAACCAACTCACATAGTCAACTGTGTTACATGGACAGTGTTCTCGAATGTGTATTGCTCTGCTTCTTCTACACAGAATAATAAGAACTTTATTAAAACTTTATTTTTATTTGCAGTCCATTAACTTAAAGGTTTAATGAATCTATTTCATTAACTTTGTTATTGTAATTATGATCCAAAAATGTAAGGGAAAAGCAGCCCTGATCTGAATTTAATACCATTCTAGCATTTGTGCGGTATGATTGCAAGGACCTTAGGATTACTGTTTCGAATGTCTTTCTTTCCAATTTCAAACAAAGAACGCTACCACTGATTCAGCAGCGAGTCACACCGAGCTACTGTGGCTCAGTAGTATGCCGATCCAGGTGGTCGTGCTCGCTAGTGCGGTAGTTTGGCGACCAAAGAATCATGGGTTAGATTCCCACCTCGGACATGGATGTGATTTTAACTGTGCTGTCAGTAGTTAGTGATGCAAGAGCAAGTATAATACACGTATAATACAAGTAAAACAAGTTGAACAAGTAATAACAGCCCACTTAGGGCAAAACACATTTAAAAAACGTGGGATTAGCATTGGATCAGCATTCGAGAGGTTGTGGGTTCAATCTCAGCGGCCACCAATATTGACCGAAGTTTTTTCAGGTTTATTTCTCAAACTAAACAAATGCCGGAATAGTACTTTCAACTTATGCCCTGGTCAACACCTTTCCTCCTATGTCCCGGCCTGCCCCTGAAATGCGAGAAGGACATAAATAAATTCGAATTCAAATTCGAACAAGCGCACTGTTTCTTCCAGACAGAAGTTTTACACCGCACCCCCGAAAGAATTAGTGTTAGTACTTATATTACTCAAACGTATACTGAAATACGCGTATAAAAGTACATTTACATTCTATAAATATTCTACTAATGTTATTTTGAGGTTAACTAAGGAAGTAACATTAGTATTGTTTTATATTTTAGCACTTAGGAGTCAATATGCATTATTTAAATTTTCGTGAGCCCCCACGGCTTGACTTTGCACCCCCGAAAGAAAATTCCTGAAAGAAACACTGAACAAGCGAGTCACCTACCTACTACAGCATCACTAGTTTACATAAAATTAATGTAACCAAAAATGTCATTAAGATAATTTAAACGTTCGTATAGCTCTACCCGTGAATTGACTAAAATTTGTACTTACGTTAGTTTCTTTATAGTGAATGGTTGTAGCTAAGTTGATAGGACATTGGCTTAAGAATCTGAAGATCCTGGGGAAAATCTCAGCGGCCGACAATCATGACAGGTTTTCGCATTCACACCTGGCAAATGCCGATCTGGTAACTTTAAAATAGTCCCTAGCTGATTTAGTTCCCACTTTCTCTCTTCTACCCTATATTAACCTCAACTAAAGGCTACAAATAAATTCAAACCCTGAGTGATGGTTCTAAGTCTCAAGTGAAAGCAAAGAATTTATTTGTTGAATAAGTACTGAAAATCATCTGCTAGAATTCTATTACGGGTTCACCAGATGGTAAAAGAAGAGGAAAAAGAGTGATGAGTGTTGAACCTTCGCAGTGATTGATCCCAGTGACGAACTACCTTCAAGTCCCACTGGCTTCAAAAGCCTACTTCAGTGAAAACTTTAGAAAGGGTAAAAAACTCTTTGAATCACATTAAAAGAATATACTTTTTTTAGAAATGAAAATATTGATAGTAAGACAACATTTCTGGTAAGATATGAATAAACCGTAACATATTAGACAATGTTGTGTACGTAATTATTGTGTTAATGGTTTTTATAGTAATATTTTGCTGATCATTATGTGCTGAACTTTAAAATGTTCAAAATAAAGCCTAAAACATAATTTTGGGCTTGTTTCCTTTTTGCTTAAGGGATGTCAGCACCAGAACTTAAACAATATTTGAAACAATCTGAAGCAATAAATACGTTTATTAAAACGTATTTTAATTTTCTAAATTTAGTTAAATGAAAGTTTGAAGCAGGTGCCTACAATGAGCATATCGTCTTATTGTACAAAGCATATTTTTATTTCTCAAACAATCACTTACAAACATATTTTGTAAATCTTCTCACATGTAGAGAAACTTTGTTTTCACAGATATTGTCCCGGTGGATATAACATACCGGAGATGTTTAAGTTCCAACCATTTTTGAACGGGCAAGAGGAAAAAGGGTTTGAGAACAAGGCATATTTTCGAGCCGATGTTCTCAGCTCTTACTTCTTCTGTGCCTTAAATAATATTAAAAACTAAACAATTGAAGCATTTCAGCAGACGATGGAGCCTTTTATAAAGTAAAAGGTCGCCTCCAACTACGTTACAGCTAGATAGAAGAACAACTGAACACTTATTATAGATAAGTCTCGCTGGATTCTTCAAGAGAATGCAGCAAAGGGCATTGCTGTTATCTATACAGTATAGCAAGTGCAGAATACGTTTGTTCCAGCAGGTTGAGTACTTAAATAACTACGTTCCACACAAAACGGAATCAAAACACTTAGGCGTTACGCTAGACAGAGGAATAACACAAACTAATCATCATGCGTAGCGAAAACTTTCAGCTCAAAACGTATAATGATAATGGAATGCTCGACCATCTATGCAGAGATTCACGTACGTACATATATATTGTATTGTGACTAGTGATCATGCTGCTTTGAGCCATATTACACGTCTAGTAAGCGTACAGATGAAAGCAGGCCGCATAATCACTAGTCACGATAGATAGACGAGAAACATACAAATATTGGAAGACTTAGACCTTAGTAGTATCATTAACTAAGATGCAATAGTTAAAACAAGCTATTGATTGATGCAAATTAAAGTGATTTTCTGCAAGGCTGGGGTTAGTAATAGCCTTCCCTATATGAACCCTAGTCTTTACATAAACTAACAATAATAACCTTTCCGTCCAATATTTATACAACTTTTAGCTCATTTTCGCTCAAAACATCTGCAGTTCTTACCTAACAAAGACCCGTATTCCCTCCAATTATAATATGTTTAAGTAGCAAGTCGATGAAGTACACAGAGATTGTCATACGTTATTATTTGGTTAGATATGACGGTGTTTCTAACGTTGCCTTACTAACTTTGAGCGTCTGTAGCTCCGAAACTACGTGGTTTTTTTTTCATTTTCTTCATGGGAGCTTTTTCCTTGGTTCGGTCCTAATAATTCACGCCAAAATTAATTAGCTTCACTTTTGATACACCCTGTATACAAGATGGTAATGACAGTTTCGATGCTGGGAAAGCGTTCAGAGAGAAAGACAAGTGTGCTAAAGCTCAGCCATTATAAAGCACGAGTTCACTTAGAAAGAATGGACATTTCCGGTAGTATTTTTTATTGCAATAAAAAATTCTTCTACTAAAGCAGACTACGGAAAACATTTTCTTTTCTTTCTCTGATGAATCTATCAAGAGTTATAAAGACTTGCTTCAAAAGAGTCTCAGCCTTGCGCTTAATCGGGCGCCGCAATGTTATGACGTAATCAGTCTTCCGACTGCTTGTCATTGACATACAAATGGTATTTGATTTGTTAGTATTGTTAAAAAGAGATCGCAAAAGTGGATCGAAAGAAATAGTATAACTGGTGAATAACGTTTCTGTATACCTTAACACGTCATTTAGTTCGTTTTATTCATTTAAAATTGATTTTACTTTTAATACTTTTTAAGATATTGATATATTTTGGTAGCTTCAACACTAATTTATATCAGCTCTTTTTTTTTTTCATTTTCATGATTAAATCATAAGATATCTTCTAATAATGCTCTTTAGAACTCTTGTATTTACCTCTTTTTTTTGTAAAAAAATGTGGGTTTTTACATCCGACAATCGTATACTTTTTTAATGAATGCTAGTGAAGTATTTTTCAAGAACTTAAAAGCACATGAATTAATAGTGCTCGTTACTGCCATCTGTTAACAATTTAACGTACTTGTAGGCCGTGAATATAGATATTGAATAGTTTTAATATGTCATTGTATAAAATAATAATAAAAGCATGTAAAAAACAAAAACGTAAATTGAAACTTTCACATTGAAGCTACTCTTGCGTTTCGAGAAGTAAAATAAAATACAGCCATTGATAGGATTCGAACAGCCTTAGGTGAAAGTATAAAAAATTAAAAGTTCCATGCGCTAACCAACTGAGCTAAATTTACAAGATATAAGCAGTTGGACGAACGAGCGATAAGAAGAACATTGCAAGTTAAGACTGCCCCCTGTCATTGTTTCGAGCAATTCCTGTTATTAAAAACATTTTTTGGTGTTTAAACTTATTGAAGTGTGTTCTGCAGATTTGTACATTAATTATTTCGTTAAGTGATGAAGTAAATATTTTTCTCTTTTTGTTTTTTGTCTTCAAAGTTCAGAATAAGGAACGTAACGTAGGGAGAAGCATATAGCTACGGAATGAGTACGAATTGATTACGTCAAACCAGTCAGAGGATGATTTTCGTTGTATGACGTAGGAGATTGAATTCTCAGTATTTCATGCTATATTTCTACGTAACGGAAAACCGTAGCGCTGAAATTTGAAAAACATTATATGTTATTTAATCCGATGTACACAAACAAACTGTAAAATATATAAGGACGGGGAAAACGGAAATGTCCATTGCGTTTGGCAGCAGGGAACCTAGACCTTAATCGAGCTAAAAAAAACTGACTGTGTCTGGACAAAATAAAAGCTTAAAGCTTTAACAGCAGATCAGGTTTTTAGACTGAATTGTAAATTAGCATTAATTTGAGCGTTGAAAAACGAAGTTTAAAAGTTTTTTCTCTTAAATCAATATATCGTCCTGGTATTTGTCTGATGAAACTGAAGAGAAAATTTAGGGAAGACGTCAACCGATCTTGAGATTTGATCTAAAGACCTCACTGTTGCAAGATAAACAGCTACTTGGACGTGTTTCCACTCAACTATGCGGCTTGGTGAGGGAATCTGGAATGCTCAATTTTATTCACACACATACAAAAATCATACATCTTTTGGAATTAAGCTATCTTTGTGTGTAGATATAATTTGAAAGGAAAGAAAAAAGAAGATATGTGGCAAAACGTATCAATAATGACTTGTTAATGTGACACTTCATGTGGTAGACAATTCTTATTTTTTCATCCCTTGGAGTACGATTGGAGAGAAAATGTAATCCATATGCAAACTGAACGCAATTACTAAGGGACTCCAGCTTGATATGGAAAGTTTTGCATAGAGATTGTTAATAATAATAATAATAAAGACAATATATTACCGAATTCCCTGAAGAGATGAACTGAAGATTCCACTTGACATTAGCAGTATCCCTGGAAATCATGCATCAATTATAATTATGAGGCATTAACAATCTGTAAGTTAATTGTTGGTTATTTTATATATAAAAGTGAAAGTTTCTTTGTTACTTCCCACATAGCACAGGTATATAACAGGAATATTCTACGAATATTCTTTGGGGAATATTGGAATATCCCTGGGATATCCTAAAATGATCCCCGATAAATTCGTGGGCTATTCTACGAATATCTGAATGTCTGGGATGAGCGCATATCTTAGGAATATTCCTGAGGATATCCTACGCATATTCGCAGAATATTGTAGGAATATCCTACGCATATTTGCAGAATATTCTAGGAATATTCCTAGGATGTGCGCTAATCCCGGACATTCAGATATTCGTAGGATATCCAATGAATATATCAAGGATCATTTTAGGATATCCCAGGGATATTCCAATATCCCCAAAAGGATATACGTAGATTATTCCTGTGCTAAATGCTAATATGCGTAGGATATTCCTAGAATATTCTACGAATATGATCAGGATATTCCTAGAATATTCTGCGAATACGCGTAGGATATTCCTAAAATACTCTGCGAATATGCGTAGGTTATTCCTACAATATTCTGCGAATATGCTTAGAATATTCCTACAATATTCTGCGAATATGCGTAGGATAATCCTAGAATATCCTGCTAACGTGGTAAGGATATTCCTAGAATATTCTGTAAATATGCGTAGGATATTCCTAGAATATTCTGCGAATATGCATAGGATATTCCTAGAATATTCTGCGAATATGCGTAGGATATTCCTACAACATTCTGCGAATATGCGTAGGATATTCCTAGAATATCCTGCGAACGTGGCAAGGATATTCCTAGAATATTCTGTGAATATGCGTAGGATATTCCTACAATATTCTGCGAATATGCGTAGTATATTCCTATAATATTCTGCGAAAATGCTTAGAATATTCCTACAATATTCTGCGAATATGCGTAGGATAATCCTAGAATATCCTATGAACGTGGCAAAGGATATTCCTAGAATATTCTGTGAATATGCGTAGGATATTCGTAGAATGTACTGCGAATATGCGTAGGATATTCGTAGAATATTCTGCGAATATGAGTAGGATATTCCGACAATATTCTGCGAATATTCGTAGGATATTTTTTGAATATCCCGCGAATATGGTGAGGATATTCCTAGAATATTCGGCTAATATGCGTAGGATATTCCTAGGATATGCGTAGGATATTCCTAAAATATCCTGCGAACATGGCAAGGATATTCCTAGAATATTTTGTGAATATGCGTAGGATATTCGTATAATATTCTGCGAATATGCGTAGGATATTTCTACAATATTTTGCGAATATGCTTAGAATATTCCTACAATATTCAGCGAATATGCGTGGATAATCCTAGAATATCCTGCGAACGTGGCAAGGATATTCGTAGAATACCCTGCGAACATGGCAAGGATATTCCTAGAATATTCTGTGAATATGCGTAGGCTATTCGTTGAATATTCTACGAATATGCGTTGGATATTCCTACAATATTCTGCAAATATTCGTATTATATTCCTAGAATATCCCGCGAACATGGTGAAGGTATTCCTAGAATATTATGCTAATATGCGTAGGATATTCCTAGGATATGCGTATTACATTCCTAGCGTATGCGTAGGATAATCCTAGAATATCCTGCGAACGTGGCAAGGATATTCCTTAAATATTCTGCGAATATGCGTAGGATATTCCTACAATATTCTGCGAATATGCGTAGGATAATCCTAGAATATTCTGTGAATATGCGGAGGATATTCATAGAATATTCTGCGAATATGCGTGGGATATTCCTACAATATTCTGCGAATATGCGTAGGATAATCCTAGAATATCCTGCACATGTGGCAAGGATATTCCTAGAATTTTCTGTGAATATGCTTAGGATATTTGTAGAATATTCTGCGAACATGCGTAAAATATTCATAGAATGATTTATGTTTGTCCTCGTCACTGACAGAAACAAAGCATTTGGTGTGCAGTTGAACTGAAACAATGTAGGAACCTTCAGTTCAACTGCAAACGAAATGCTTACTATGCTTCGGTCAGGTACAAGGACAAGAACAAACCCTTTCCTGCGTTCAAACACCTTCAACTCAGTCTCCCACCTCTACTTTACATTTTACTGGGGCAAAACCTCAGTCAAGATGGTCGGTCGCTATGATTGATCTCACAAGTTTCCGAAAGCAAAATAAACGACCTAATGTTCAAAGCGTTTGCTTTGGTATCGAAGGTCATTGAACCGATCGCAGCGGCCGGCCATCCTGACACATTTTTTAAGGGTTAGCCCTCAAAATTTCATCATCTTAATGTTGTTACATGGTGTCTTGAAAATAGGTCCTGGTCAAAATATTTTCTCAATTTTATCTTGATCTGAGTCAGTGGCGGCTCGTGATCAAAATCATAAGTGAAGTGCATCCAAACAATTAATGTACCCATTCTCTTTTCATCCCGAATTTCCTGGACTGACTGGTTTACCCTTAATGAAGCTTATCATATTAAATGTTGATGAATATTTGTAGAGAAATTAACTGCTAAAAGTTGGGACCCACTATAAATATGTAAATATAGTTGAAGATATCACAAATTTCGCCGACGACTGAGCGTGGGAACAACAAACATCCCATGTTAGTATAGGCCCAAGAAAAATGCAGTACTTTGGTAAATTTCATTCACAAGAAGTCATTCGGCAGAGACAAAGCTAATTTTGTAGAAGAAATTTTCACTTGTAGAACAGAGAATAAAGTACTAGACTTGCATAGTGTAGTTACTCAGTATATTTATTGTTTATTTGTATGAAGGTGATTAACTGAGAAGAGTACTAAATAACTGCCTAACTTAAAATTTTCAAATCGAACATTCCACCTTTTAAATGTGAAGCAGGAAGAAGGCAATAAACTAAAACACCAGTTGCATGAACTATCGCAGCATAGGGATATATATATATATATATAATTTATATTTCAATATTTACCAGCAGTCCATCATTGACGTCTTAAGTGTGTAATCACTCAGCGAGCTCAACTTCAGACGGAAATGAGAAGAATAGAACGTCTAAGGTCTCTATTCTAGATGATATCCAGGAATTAATGGAAGAAATATGAAAATATCTGTCAGAACGCATGGATGTGCAAAGGTTTATTGAACTTGTGCTGGTTACTTATCAATGATCTGTGGTGAAAGATCACTAGGCAACGTGGACTGGACATGTATAAATAAGGGTGAAAAAAAATGAACGTAGCGGATGGCATATATTTTAAATCTATATATATATTCGGACTAAAAATGCAATTAATATTTACACATATGGATAAAGTTTGACGAACACCCCTTTTAGATCCAACCATGACCATCTTCGTACTTCTGCAAATCCATTTCACCACGCCTTACAAATCAGTGAAATCTCTAATATATCGAGTTATCGTAAACTGAAATATTCTACTTCTACCCAGAGTACATTTTAAATAAGGTTAGCATTTTATAAAAATCAACCAATTACATAGCCATATATTGAGGCTGGATTCTATAGCTTAGTCAAGGAGCTCATACATAACGGAAGTAGAGCACTTCAAATTAATTCGTTGTATCTAGCATTGTGCGCCTGAATTAGCTCACTTGGCACTAGGTCTATTACAACTCTGACATACATACTTATTCAAGGATATTTGTCTATAAAAAGGCCAAGTCAAAATCGTCATTCCCTTTCACTATACATACATGAACAAAAGACGAACAATTGTACAGGTATACATGGTGCTGATACAGTGGGGACAAATTTACTTTACTTGCACACTGAACAGCCGAAACTCGGAAGAGAAGTAACTTCCTTGAAAGCAGATTGCAGGTTCTCTTCCGCTATCCTCAACGATATCTCGCACTGGCCAGTATAGCCTGCAGCGTCTAGGTTGTCATGGCAACCAGAAGTTCACCGTCCCGTCAACGGAAAGATTTTCACCACGGTAAAATTGTCCCCGCCATAGAAAGCACTTATAGCTAGATTTTTTTGGAATATATATAAAAGTAACGTTTTCAGCTTCGTAAGAATACGGTGCCTTCTAGCGCTAGAATATTTACTTATGCTTCATACAAAATTGGAAACAGTTTATTTGTTTTTCTGCTGGAATTTCTGTTACGCTACTTCATTTTCTTTCAGAAACAATTTTTGTATATTTAGTCAATGAAAGAATAAAATAATAGGTGAAGTACAGCTTCACTAACTTCACCTGAAGAACCGCCACTGATCTGAGTCGTTAAAGAATTGCGTAAGCATTCAAGGAGAGCTGTGTGTTTAAGGTTTGCTTATTTAATCTGACGTAAGATTCGTATACAATATAATATTAGTGTAGATCTAAAGATGTTCTTTGGGTATGAAATAACGATAAAAATTTGACAAGTTGGGTAGTCAATTTGACATAAGCTCGGGAATCAGCTTATTATTTTATTACACGGCCGACGAAGTCTAAATTACAAATGTGCTTACGTAATACTGAAACGGCCACTAAGCCAAAGTTGACTAAAAGCAGTGGTTTCAATCGCCAGTCCACAAAACTATAGAAATGGTCCTCGGCAAATTAATATATTTATTTATTTAACATTTTGTAGATTTCAACCTTCGAAAACTGAGATTAAGGTTTACATTTCCTTTTCAAAGCAACTAGAATCTGAAGATATGTTGGCACCTTTCGAACGTCAAAAAAACCTCTGACTTTACTAGCATCTTCCCAGTCCTTGGAAGTTCCTTCCTATAATTACAGATCCGCGAGTATAAAAGGGTTGGAGAACACTGGTCTAGAGATTATAAATCAAACTCAAATTACAAATTCCAAATCTATACGCAGAATATAGAACATTTTCAGTGAAGTCTTGTATTGTGTAGTCTTGAACATTTGAAGAATATTCTGCAAATACTTTTACATGATATGCTATTATGAGGATATTGTGATAATGTCTGTATACTTTATTCACTAAACATTCTAAGAACGGACTATGGCTTAAAAATATTTGTGGCGTGTATCGTTAATATACGTAAAATAATCTATGGAAGATTCTCGGGAGCGTAACGAAATGAAACAATCATTACACTAGTTGAAAATACTTCTATTAAACAGTATGATACATCTTTCTACAGAATGTTCTTTTTACATTCGTTTTCTATATATTTTATCCTTCGTTTGTTGCAGTGCCCTTCCTGAAAGAAAAGTAAATATAATTACATATAACAACTAAGAGAAATTAAAGTACTCAAACAATTAAAAAAGTATATAACACTGAGCTCAAACCCAAATCCTTGCGTGTGAATTAAAATACGGGCGAGCAATCCTTGATTATGTATGTTTTAATTTTATAAGAAATTTATTTGAATTCCAAACTAGGAGAACAGTAAATCCACATCAAAGCACCAGAAAGAAATTTAAGTTACCCTAATCATTTCCGATAACAACAGCATTTTGTGAATTTGTTTGCAACGAGTGAAAAAAGTTATAGTCCGTTTGATTCCGGAGATACTTCCATATAGATTTCCAAAATTTCTTCTTGTATCTTAAAACATTACTCAAGGGAACCATAAACACACACACACACAGAAGTCTTCCTTTTGTGTAGTGTTACGTGAAGTCTTCCTTTTCGCTTATCATATCAGCTGGACCAGAAGGTATGAACTAAGGCTGTCAAAGGTCTGACGTACGTTGTACCTTGGTGTGTACTTTTCGGGACGAGTAAAAGTTTATATGGTAGGTACAATTCGCCTGATGAGATTGAGGAAAACATTATTGCAGACGTCAGAGGAGTCGAACCCATATAAACTTAAATCTCAAATTCGTAGTTAATAATAATGCAATCTATGCTCAAAGGCAGTGTTTGGAGGAGTTGTATATATAATTTTATTTTGTGTACTTTCGAGTTATGGTTATTGAGGTAGGTTCTTTTAACAACGATTAGCATCCTCTCATTGTTCCAGTCTTGTCCATTCTTAGCCCTGTGAGTTATATTAGGTCTCTGTTTTTGTCTTGAGATGTAGCATACTCTTCATTATTCTTCAGCCTGAGTAAATTATACCTGAAGGCTACAGTGAACACAAATTCATAATTTGTACCCTCCGCGCCGTTCATTTACCGTAATGAACTTTAGGAAAAAAAAAATAGGAAGAAAATGTAAATCTGAATAACTAGATTTTTTTTTGCACAGTGGCATTTCTTTCAGGTATTTACTTACAATAGTGTTCATGTATAGATGGTAAGCTAAACCTATAAGCAATGTAGTATAAAACCGTGCAAATATCAATGCACAGGCAAGAACTAATGCCAAGAAGCGGTAGCGAGCAAATGTATATTACCTGAATTAATGTTAGATTTTTCTGTTCGTCAGACGATTTGTTTTTCCTGTTAATCGCTCGTTCTGCATATGTGTGTGTTGCATTTTGAAACCCTCCTCGGTGAACTTTTAAAAACTGGACCCAAGAACGAAAACCAGCTCCATATTTCGTACATCCTATACTGCATAAATGCCTTGGTTGATTAATTTTAGATAGTTTTCGTTACTTTACTTTACTTCAAATCCTTGATGAAATATTTACGTATACTTTGAGTTGAAGTAAGGAAAAATGTTTCTTCAATACAGTTGCAAATGTCCCATTGTTAATCGAAACTAGATACAAATTATCGGGTAAAACAATAATGCTCTGAATTGGAAGATATTACACCAGCAATTGCATTAAAAAGATACGGACAACAACAGAACAGTTTTTAAACTTTTATAACCAAGTTTGAGACATGATACGCCTTCGATTTCACCGCGCAAATTATTAGTATATTTGCATATCGATATGTAAATTTGGCACTAATCTATTTTTTGTATGTGTACATTATTTGTAATTTGCATTTATACCCGCTTTCTCTCTTTTCAATCTTGAAGGTCGACCTATCTTTCTATTATTCTTTCCATACCTAAGTATTAAATAAGATTATTTCTGATATTGATATGGTAATATGTGTGATATGATAAGTAATTATTTTAGCATTATCTGATTGCTTTTATTAATCTGATGTAGTGAATCAAAGGTGTTGTAAATAGGATTATGAATGTCTACGGCGAACTGTGGAAGTATTGATATTTGTAATTAATTTTGCATTTATTTCATAGTAGAAGCAGTTCGAATGCTGCAAATATTGGTTCCATAAAAGTGCTGTTTCCAAGATATTTCTGTCGTCAAGCAGCCGGGGTCATGTTTGGAATTTTCCACAGTTAACGGTAATATTCTTGTATGTCTTTGTGTTTTTCTCTGCTTGCAGCTGGCGTCGTTGTAACGAGCCAAGGATAGAGGTCACCAGGGGACCAGTCGACTAGATTTCTTGAGGTAAAGGACGATATTTTCGGTTTTTGCAATTCACTCCCCCGGGTTGGATAGTTCAGTATTTCGCGGGCTTGGGAGAATATATCAAGTATCAGATTTGGTAAGGACACAGAACGTATCAGTAGTTCGAAGGAAGAACATCTAAAGAAGACCCTCTCGGACATGGCGCGTCTTCATAAGTTTCATATAGCGAAGGTTGGACTTAGTCATTATTTTGAGTAAAAGTGGTGATAGAATTATTTAAGAAATTTTCGAGTTTGAGATGAGAGAGCAGGCAGTCGTCGCTTCACGAAGCCAACTGTAAGTACAGACTTACTACCAATGCTTTAAACGGGCTTCTTCAATTTAGCAACACTTTTCTCCGTTTGAGAAATTCCAAGATTTTTTTCATATATTTTGTTGTCTATGTATGTGTTTGAGTTTTAGCTGCCCTTTTCACACAAGATGTCCAGGGTGGGAGTCATCGCGTAAATGAGCCATTACTTTCCTTAACCCACTCACATCATAGTATTCTCAAATACCGTGAGGTTTGTGGGGAACTGTACAGCGCGCATTCGTTGCCGTGGTGGCGACATTTTCCATTAGTGATGACAAGATATTCAAAGCAGTCGATTTCCAGAAACCAGTGCGGAATCCATTGTTATTGAACCATGAAATTCGTACTTTGTCCTCAAAAAGGGGTACGTTCACTATTCATAATTCTCGTATTAGGTGCGTGGGTTCATTACCAGCTTCATCAACTTATTCTTGATCAGTATATGTCATCCGTCGATTGTCAAAGTTTATGAAGTGTTGCGTATTCCGTGAATATTGAGTGTCAGGATCGTACTTTACCTCAATCAGCGCTACCACCGAATTAGTATCAGCAAAACAAAATCGTCATACAATGTAACTAGACTATTTGTTAAAATATAATTACTAACCTATTTAATCCTGGTGTTATAATTGAACGTTCGAGAATTTTCCCGCCTTGGTTTTACAAGACATTACAAGATTACAAGATTCAGTTTTCCTGAGGAAGACTGATTGTCAAAAGCCTAATAGCTCTATACGTTAATATATTAAATATTATCAGAATATCCGGTACCCAAAATTATCAATGAAACTCATCACAAATTAACAACAAAACAATAAAAAAGGACATTTTGTGCGTCAGACAGTAATTCCAATATTGAATTGAAACAAATTATGTATTGATATCTTGTATTACTTAAATGCAGTTTCTTTGCTATTTGCTGCAGTACTAATATGACTAAACTGCTAAGCAAATAAAATCCGTGGATTATTTTTGTGGGGGTGAAAAGGTTTCGTTCTTGTAGTGAGATAAAAAAGAAAAATATATTCCACAACAATAACTTATTGGGCCGAGGTGGCTCAACGATTAGAACGCTCATATCTTCGTCGGTTCAACCCATGGAGGAATTAAAATAGAAGGAATTAAAATATGGGTTCGAGTCCGCTGACGTCTGCAATAATGTTTTCCTCAATCTCATCAGGCGAATTGTACCTACCATATAAACTTTTTCTCGTCCCGAAAAGTACACACCAAGGTACAACGCACGTCAGACCTTTGACAGCCTTAGTTCATACCTTCTGGTCCAGCTGATATGATAAGTGAAAAGGAAGACTTCACGTAACACAACAATTGAATCAGGAGTTTGAAGAAGGCAATAAACGCCAAAAATGTGAAAATCTATACAATACACAAAGGAAAAAAAACATCAGTAAAGCCTTCAAAAATAGGTGCGAAATAAAGATGGGCAAAACTAGCGTAGCAGCTATTTTTCATGCTACATGTTATAAATTGCTATGACTGCTACAACCGATGAAAGTTACTGGCTTAGCTGCCATTTTTCTCCGAAGCTTGTTAATGGTAAAACGCATTGTGTCCTGTTTTCTAAACAAACAGAACTTCTGGGAGAACGGAACAAATTGGCAGAGACTTGCCTGCAGAGAGGATAACCATTACGTGTGAACACTACGTAATTAGTAGCGTCTGTTACTCGTGTATGGAATTGATATAAAGTGCTCTCAGAAAGCACTGGGTGATAGAAGGCTACGTGGAGTAATGGATAAGGCGTTGGTATTGTAATGCAGTGGTCCCGGGTTATATACCAGTTCATCGAAAGTTTTTATTTTTAAAATGGTTTATATTTTATTTATATTTTAAATAGGTTATTTTGAAATGTTATTGTTTAATTTGTTTTATAACTTTATTTGCATTTAACTTTTTTTGTAATATTTTCCGTTTATTCTGATTCTGTAGTCCAATTCAGATTTAATAAAATGGGTAAGGCATTGGACTTGTGATTCAGTGATCCCGGGTTCTTTACTCCTTTACCTAAAGTTTTTTTTTATTTTTAAGAGAAACTCCTTTTTATTTTGTAATTTCAAACGAAAGCTCTGGTCTTGCGATTAGACTTTTTCTTCCTTTGAGGCAGTGAAAACAGTACGCACATTAGACAGTCCATAAAATCCACATAGTTTTTAAAAAAATAAACCAGCAATTTGAAGAAGCGAGCAAACGCTAAAAAAATTGAAATTAGTTTTTTTTTTACTAAAAACGCACCTCAGTTTATACCCTCTTATCACAAGGTAGAAAAAAAGAACGATAGCTAGTTATAGAATGATTTATCTGGCCTTGGAAATATTAGTCAGTTTGAAGAAGGGAACAAGGCCACTAGCGTCTCAAAACAAAAAGGCCTATTTTCGAACGTCTGAGAAAACACGATTGAGTCGAGTGTGCAATAAAACAGAACACCATACCTGACTTTACCGAACTTCTACGTGCCCTTCGTCACTAATTTTATTAAATTTCCTAATGCGTTTATATAATAATAATAATAAAAAATCACAGCCATATTCAATCCACTACTGGCTGAGGGCTCTCCTCGAAGGGAGGAGTTGGTCTACTGCTCCCATGCTGACCAGACGGGTTGGGAGAGAAGAGCTCTCACTTTGATCGCTACTGTATTTTATGCACAGCAGCTCCCCAATTGTCCTCACGATGCTGGGTCATCACCGGAATCGAACTCGGGACCGCTCGCACTGAAGTCGAGCGCGCTACCGACTAGGCTACGCAGGAACTCAATACGTTTATATATATATATATATATGAAAAGAGAAACTTTTTTATTTAAAAAAGACAAAGAAAATCAAACTTTGATTCGATCTTGGGTTCTCCGTATTAGCTTTCCGACATGCTACCAATCCACTAAATTAATAATTGGAAACTGTTTGCTTGTCAGTCTCATTTACGGTGAAGGAGTAATGCGACTGTGCGAGAATGATCCCGCCGTAATAGGAGTTCCTTGAATTTGAGACACTACTACAGGGCACTTCTGACTAGCGACAGGAAGAGCTCATTGTGAAAAAACGAGTTAATCGTGCGTGCAATAAAAAAATACCGTACCTGAGTTATCTAACCTCCACATGCGTTTGTTCACTAATCTTATTAAATTTACTAATTCGTTTATATATATATAAAAGGGAAACGTTATTTTCATTAAGAAAAAAAACTACACCAGGTTTCAATCCAGGGTTATTTGCATTAGCTTTCGAACATGCTACCAATACGCTAAATTGCCAACTGAGTGCAGTTGTTTGGAAGTACTATTTACTGTTAAGGAGTAATGCGCATGCGCGAGGATGGCTCAGCTCTTCCTGTCGCTAGTCGCAAGTTATTATACTAATTCAGCATGAAACAATTCCGCTTCCCTCTACCCACCGTACCCACCGCTTTATACTTTCCTGATTTAATGGTGTTTTGATGTAGTACAGTTTCTTCTCCACCAGTAAATCCAAGCTCCGATAATTACATAGAACAGTTTTACAACAGTTATGGTAGGAACTAAACTACCTTTGTCCATATCTCTACTGCACACGTAACAGGATACAGGTAAATAGGTTAATCTAAAATATTGTTTTAAACTTCTTTTTCATAGACGGGAATAACTAACTCGCATTGAGATACGTTTTCATACGCTGATATTTTTAACTACTATTGTTAACAGATATTTACAAATAAAAGCAGTTTTGCACATTTATACGGAGAAATTTCTGTCAGTGGGGAGACGAAAAAAAATGAATTTATTACTTACTTGTAACTTTCGAGTTCATTGTGCATACATTGCTTGTAAATAACATTCATTTGAAGGTTTCTAGTGCATTTTTCTTTATTTTCTGGTCGATTTTTCCATTCTTACGTCTCAGCACTTAAAAATGTGCAGACGTTTTTCCATAAGTTTGAAGAAGGAAACAAATCCATCAACTTTTTTTTAATTCTACAGGAAAAAATACAATAATTGGACAATTGTCTGCAGTACGAAAGTATCAGAAGACCGTTTTGAATATTCAGTAACAATATTGTTTCCTTTCAATAAATAATAAACATATTATACAGTTTTTTGTTAATTTCCCACAAAACAGCTTTTTGGATTTGTTTTTTTCTTCAAACTGACGATTCAATTGCATTATTGGAAATATAAAATTAATTTCCCATTTTCACCGTAGTCTATATTTACATGTACAAAATATATGGCGGTTTTTTTATCACTGTTACGTCGAAATGATTGACTCAATAACATGATTGCTTTTCTGTGAACAAATTGTCTATTTTTTTTAATTCTAACCCGAGTTATTTCCTAGTTCTCCTCCTTCTATCAATTTATGTCCCTTGATTCTTTTTCTCTTGGTTCGAATATCTTCTTTTTTTGTATCCCTTTGATAGATGTCTGCATTTCTCTTTCCTTTTCAATATATGTTTGGGCTTCTATAAACTTTTTCATAATCAATTTAGTTCTGGCCTTTTTTTCTCGATCCTCTCTCAGTTCAGTTCCTGCTAATCACTTAGAAGTTTGTCAAATGTAAGATCATTGATGGTTAAAAAGAACATTAATAAATCTCCTTCTTTTTACATTGCTAAAAACTTCAAGATGAATGTATGGCAGTGTTGTTTGAAAGATCAGTAATATTTTGTCACTTTTATTCTGGCCAAATGAAGAATATCTATAGCTGTTTGTCATCTGTTTTTAAAACAATAGAAAGAGTAGGTATGAAAGGTAACGGCTTAAATATATAGGGTGATTCAGAGTTAATGGTAGAATGAAGGAGTGAAATTTACTCACTAGTGGAAACAGCAAAATTTGCGACATCAATCTTCTAATGAACCTTTTCTGAAATATTGCAACACACACGCATGATACGATCCACCACTGACACGGAATGTGGATGCCACAAAGCATCAGAAACGGTGCCACAAGTGGGAAGTTAAAGAGTGCACGGGAAACCACAGTGAACAGATGCAAGTATTAAGAACGGTGCCTTATTGCATCAAGCACGTTCGCAGTGTTCCTGATTGAAACATAGAAAAACTGATATGCTACATGGTCACACAAGTTTTCACTTCAAAATCAAACTCACCATATACATAATGTCAGAGAATAATATTCACAACACTCAGAATATAATAATTCACATCAAAAGAAGAAAAATAAGTTCCTTCAAAGACATTTCGAAAATGCGTACTTACGGAGCTACAGGCGTTCAAAATTAGGAACGAATAGTCACAAATGATGTTCTGTACAAATAATGATGTAACTCCGTCGGCTTACCAACGTACAATCAAAATACTACCAAACGCATCAATTTTAGTAATGTTTATGATTGACGGGGTGCTGCATAGGCAGTGACGGATTTATAGTTCTGCCGCCTGTAGGCACCCAAGAATTTTCCGGACTCCTCTTTAATGTGTAATCTGGGTTCAAAAAGTACCTCGAACGAATTTGTAGCGAAAATGTTAGGAATTTTACCAAGAATTTTTTTCCCAGATTGTTGCCACCAGCATCAAAAACTTGTCAATAGGTGCTACCCGAAACTACATGTTGGCCAGGTATCGACTCGATATCTCAATTTCTGCTAGATTATTGATAAAAAGTGTAGAAATATTTGGCATAAATTCGCCACATTAGATTTCAAAGATTTAAACTATGTAGAGTTCATTTGCGATAGAAAAAAAAATGTAAACAAGGATTTCTCGATAGTACACCAAATCAATGCTTAAATTTTAACTGCATTTTTTTACAGACGAGACTCGAAAAAATGATATTAAACGCCACCATTGAATCAAATATCCACTTCCCTACATTTCTTTATATTCAAATTACATTTATAATCGAGATATCAATTTGATATTTACTCAACCTGGGAAACACTTGTAAATAATGTTTTTCTTGTAAATCAAATATTTTCCACGGTTGCGCAAGATATCAATTTAATTTACAGAGTTGCGGCATAAAGTAATCTGGGATCCGGGGCAAGTGAATTTGATTTAACTGAGTAGGCCATGAATTTACATACACTTTTGATTCTACTTCACAATTTTTGTGTGAAGGTGCCTCAAGAACATGGAACTATATATATTTACATGGATCAAGAAATCACCTTTGTTATGTATTTTTATTATCTAATTTAAAATTTCTCATTATTTCGTCCACATTTTACATCAATTGTAAACTTTTGGCTGCCTTTTTTGTTTAAAGTATTCTATTAGTATTAATTATGCATAAAAAGTACCGGAAAGCCAGGTTTGCTATTGAATATTCAATAATTATGAAAAATTATTTATACAAATACTAGTTGGGAAATTGTACTTGCTTAGGGAGTTAACAGCTATATTGCTGCTACGTCACTGCAAACTTAGCTTGTCAAAGTCGTCGATTGTGATTTGCTAAAACTGTCTACTATAGTGTAATTCACGAGCATTACGGCATCGTTAACAACTTTACTCAATGTCCTGTGATTGTCGCAACACATCACCTTCCATAAACGGTTAATTTCTCTTTGCAAGCGTGTGACCGGATTTGCGTGCGGGTGATATGGCGTAACAAAATAAACTTTCACTCTCTATTTCTCCATTGCGTTGACAAATTTTACTGATTTGAACCAGGGCCCGTTGTCAGATAGAAATGCTCTTGGAAGGCCTAGCTAAATAAAATACATCCTCGTGCACCTGATGGCCGCGGTCACACTTGCGTTCCTCACTTTGTACGGGACCATATATCTGCTAGAACGTCCATGATTGTTCATAGATATTAATTTTTATCCGTGCCCCTGGGTAATCTTTACACAAAATAAATGTCTCTGAACACTTTCGTCGGCACTGTTTCCAAATGGGGAGGTGGATGAAGTTCTGCTATGTGCTGCTTGCGTGCGATGAAAATCCTGATGTCGTCGTACATCGAATCTCAGAAGAAGTTCTCGGAAATCAGAGCAAGAGTCTTTGTGCATCCAAAATTTCCTCTTTCATCATGATAGTTCCTGATGACTGTTCGTACTAACGAAATGGACACGACGATCCTCCACTTGTCGGATGGGTGGAAGCCTCTTTTCAGGAACAAACCTTGCTCCAGTTCATAGAATTTTTCCCTGGGGACTTCTCCCCAGGGTCGTTTAGGGTACGCCGCTACTGTATCCAGTAATTCAGCGCCGCATTGATTAGGTCATCAAGGATGGTGCTAAACTGGTCCCACTGTGACCACTTGAGGTTGAGCGTGGTCTGCGATACGTGACAGAGCGTCGAATGCTACATTGGTGATTTACGAAAAGTATTTAATTTCTAATTGTACGTCCTGCAATTCCAAACACCAACCATATAGGCGCCTGTTAAAAAAAATGTCATTATGGTGAACCAAAGCCTGATGGTCCGTGGGAACCTTGACCTTATGGCAAGTACGACGAAAAGCATTTCAATTTGGTGATGATGTGTCGCGTTTCACAAGGCTTCAGCAACTGCTCAGTAAACCCAATCACCTGCTTTGCTCATCATATTCCTGGATTAGGATAGCAGCGGTTCCGATGATCGATGTCTCCATAAAAATTACAAAATCTCTTCCCAAATTTGGTTGTATCAAAAGGATTTTCGGCAAATTTCGTTCCTGATATCTGTAAAACAGTCTTCAGGTTCTTGCTTCCATTCCCAATTTCGATTCTTCTCCAAGAGGAAATAGAGGGAAGCAACTTCGCGGGCTTAATCATGCACAAACTTGGAACACCAGTTGAAGAAGCTTAAAATCCTCTGAAGTTCGTCATGCTGTTAGGACGGGATATAGGTTTTACCATCTGGACGTAGTCCGGAAATTTACTGATTACTGATGGTGTCACCACAAATCCGAGGAAGGTAATCCGCGTCGTAAGTAATTTTCATTTTCGTAAGTTGATTCTTATACCTACTTGTTCGAAACGACCAAGTACCTTGTCCAGCAATACAATGTATTTGATAGTATCGTGACCAGGGATCTAGTCCACGTAAACTACAAATTTCTCTAGCAGGTCCGCACTCAAAACTCGCTGCAAAGCCGCCATGAGACATGCCGTGCTGTTTCGGTACCCATAGATCACTCTGGTGCCGAAACATTTGTTTTCCAACTACGAATAACACTAGGTCTTGAACATCTGTGATTACGATTTATAGGTATGGCTTTACAAGGTCCAATGAGCTTCCACACCTCACACCGTTGAATTTTTAAAAAGGTTTCACAGGTTTTCCAACTTTAGGTTCACGAGTGGTGTATGGAGGTTCAGCTCAGTCAGGTCTAGACATATCCTTACTTTGTTGATGACTTTCTTCTTAACGATGACTAAAAGATGGTGGTGCTTACTGATGGTTGATTTTATCACACCTTGTTCTAGCGAGGATTTAATCTTCTCTCTGACTTGTTCATGATACCACGGATTTCCGATATGGCTGTTTCACAATAGGGTTTGTCGTATCCACCTCAAGATTATACCTGAATACGTTACACTTGCATAGATATGAGGCAAACTCCCTCCTTCTCCTAATCAACACGTCTCTGAGCAGATTCTTATGCTTCTCTTACTAAGTAATCGTTCAAAGTACTTCGTCGATATCCTCCACGATGGCACTGTCTGAATATATTTCTCCTTACTACTATACTTCACTATGTTTTTCATCTCCACAGTACACGCCCTTCGTACCAGCTCTTCAAAATTCTGAGCATACGATACATCTGCGACGACTCTACCGTTCAATCACTCCAATGCTAATTCAAATTCAAGTGTTTAACCGCTTTCTGTAATGGGTATCTTTGAAGGTTCTTCGTACTTCTGGGCCAAATATCAACTGCAATTACTGAAAGTCTTGCTCATGGAATGTTCGTCGCACACAGATCCAGCTGATCTATTGCATGTGAATGTGTCGTCTTCGGTATGACACTCGCACATAACAACTTTCTTTCCACTCGAATGCGCAGTCTCTTCTCGAACGAGGTGTGTCATGATGTTAATCTCGTTGATTTGTGCATGTTATCATGTAAAGGAGACCGTTCATCAATCATAGGTATATTGACCACATCGCATTCATATTCGAAGATAACAATTGCGGCTTTGAAGTCTAGCTGGGCATTGAATTTCTTCATTATATCCCTGCCAAACAATATATTTTGATTTAAACCTTGCACAGCCAGGAAAGGACGATACACCTCCATCTGCGCTATCCTGATTGGTAAAAAGATATACCTTCGCACATTTGTCTTGCATGTACCAGAATATTCCACAAGGATAACGTTCCTGACTGGTTTAATTTTAGAACGTGACACGTTGAAGACACTTTTATCAAAAATCTAGGCAGCATAGAAACGCGCCAGCCCCACTATCAGCCAATCCTACTGCAGACATATCCAATATTTGAACAATTATAAGGCTCGAGCACCACTCGAGCGCGGATTGGGCTCCATCCTCCTCACAATCAGACTTGTGACCTATCTCGTAGTCACAATCACTAAAATTTATATGGCGGAAACTTATCCTCTTGACTTCCATGTCTTTTCCTGAAGTTTATGCCTCGCGGTAAGTTCTTGCTCCGATTTACATCATGGGTCTCTGGGTGATCGGCGAAGTCCCTTACTCCGAACCATGAGGAGGGCACTCCTCTTTATTTTGGACTGGTACGATGACCGGAGTCCGAATCATCGCGGTCACTTTCCTCATCTCGGCTTACACTCGTGCTTTGGATGTTATTGTCATCTAGCATCTCATTACTACCATCTTGCTCTCCTCGACTCCGACCATTCCGTCTATCCTTAGAGTACTTCCTATTACCTCTGTCAAGGAGGTTGTGGTTATAGCGGCTAGAAGGTCTTCTTCCCCTATAAGGACTTATTTTGCCATTGGAACCGTGGAAACTTCCTCTTCTCGTGGATTCCTATATTGTTCCCTCTTTTTTAACTTGGATTTCATTCGACTTGGTTCTTCTGCTACTTGGCCGTTCATCTTTAAGTGGCTCCATTGTTGCATTCTTGAGTATAACATTTTAGATTCACAAGTGTTGTGGATAAATTCAAAGTACCGTATCGTTTCGAGCATTTAAGAGAACGTCAAGTTTCTTACCGATACAAGTTTTCTCTGAAACGATACTGGAAGTAACGGAACCAAAGCGTTGCAGAACTGGGCTGGGTTGCAAGAAATTACTTAAGTGTAAAACCTGACTTAAGTCGGACCATCGAACTCTACATAATTCTGGAGTGACCACTTAGTGTTAAAGATAGACGCCAGAGCAAACGTTTAACGTGTTTGTCCACTTCTAGTCTAATCCAATGTGGACCAAATTTTCAGATCTAACTCAGTATTATACGTTTCTTATCGCTGTGCGGACCGTTTTTTTTAGTTAAGTAGTCACTCCAGTATTATGTAGAGTCCGATGGTCTGCTTAAGACAGATTTTACACTTAAATATTTTTCTTGCAGCCCAGCCCAGAGCCTCACTGCTGGTCGGATTTAGGTCTCTGATTTGGTTCAACTTTGTTGGGTTGAAAGGTATTGTTTTAAGCGAGTTAATTTGGCGTAGGACATCTCATCCGAATGGGAATGGTAGACAAATAAAGGATGTAATGTTTCGTAACAGGCAAAGCCATATACATTCGACTGAAACCATGATGCCACTGGGGTTTTCAGGACAAATGAAAGGATCTCGAAATATCTGTCCGAAATGACTCCAACTAGACTCGTTTCTCTCTCGAATTGCGACAGGAATGCGCGAGCAGACATGTCTCCATTATCGGAAGGGTAACGCGTAAACTATATGACTTTCGATAGGCGGATTTTTTAATGCCTCGCATGGTTCTTCGTCCGTTCTCCGTCTCTTCCTCTACACTCCTGGTAATAACGCTGTGAATTTTCCCTTGGATTCCTATAATCAAGCGCGCAGCTCTAGTGGCTCCTATGTCTCGGTCTTGCGACTTCACATTGGTTGTACTCGTCACTTCCATACGAGAATCCACTTTCTTCTTCAGACTGAAGTAATGCTGAGGTTTTGAGACACAATTTGGGACTTTCTCAACGAGTGCGGTTAGTAGTGTGAAACCGTGGTCAAGGTTGATCGCTGCAGAGTTAATACACAGGTTTATAGTGCAAGAGAGAAGAACTGACAAGGGCACCTTACGAACCAAGTTGCGGGGATTTTCGCCGGACTGGTTCCAAAAGACAGGAGACAGGGTAGGAAGAATGTGAATAAAAAATATTTTTTTTCGGAGCAGGAGTGTGAGAGGCAGGAGAACGGGTTAAGGGTGAACTGGTGCTTCGGTCCAGTAAAACTGTATCCGTTTTCTTTTACCAGTTTCTCATAAACGAAAGCAGAGAATGAAGTGTAATTTACCATGATTATAGGTAATTCTGTTCTACACTAGAAGCGACTAGTGTGAAGCACCGTCAGTGTCGCCAGCTGTAGACATTCGCAGTATTTCCAGAATATTAAAAGCCCGAAAATATCGGTGAAGGCAGGTACTATAACGATGAAGTCAACGTCATTTCCTGACAAAGTATAGTTTATTCTAGTGCTGTGTACTACTTCGCCAATATTATTGTAATAAGCACAAAAATAATGCAAAATAACACAAATGATGCGAATTACAAATGAAATCAAGATATTAGTTGAAAATATATGATAATTGGTCATCAAATGCTGTTGAGTCAATTGTTATAGGCACTCCTCTCCTCTCTTCTTTCTTTCCTTTTTCAGTGGACACGTACGCTAAAACGAAGTTCTTTCCTACTTTCTTGCTTTCACCTTTCCTTTTCTATGTGTATGGAAATATTTATGGGATGAAATATTACAATTCTTGTGGAGTGCTGATAAACCTGTTGTTTATTTTTATAGGGATTCTAATGTTTTCTTTTTTGTCGTTTCAGGAAGAATCTGAAAGTGGTCCTTCGCCTGCTGGTTCAGAAATTTGGCACATCTGATGACACACCATCCATTGCAGATCGGGAAATGTTCGACCAGATATGTGACGTGTTATTGGATGAACGAGTGATCGTTGAGCGGTATGAATCTCTGACATATGAGGACGCTTCGGACCTGGATGTTGACTCAACTGATCGTGAATATGGTGATGAGGATATCGACATGACATCGCAAGCCATATCAACGCAATATGTGCCGGAAGTGTCGGAGGAAGAAGAAACACCGTCATCTCAAGGCAGTAGCTCATCGTATGTTCCGTCACCGGAATGAAAGAAGAAAGGAGTCACCGAACTGTCAAAAGAATACAAAGAACGTGCATTCCAGTACTGGACAAGCACAGTTGGAGGAAAGAGAAGATCTCTGGCATCTGTTCTATCCAAGTTTCAAAGATCAGATCGATTGGCGTGCTGCAGAACTATGAACGATCGCGAGAAAAGATGACGTCGCGCGTGAAGATGAGTACTATAAACACCAGAGTGTTTGAGCACTTCAAAGAAATGTCTGCACGCAATGCCATAATTCACGACAGAACAATCAGACAGTGGGCATTGCAAATCAAACTCTAGGTTAATCCAGATGATAAACTGAATTTCAAGGCATCAATTTCATGGATTTACAAGTTTAAGAAAAGGAACAGGATCGTCTCGCGATCAATTACTCATAACGTGTCAAAGACCCGCGCCTCAAAAGAGGAGGATATACAGCGGAAATCAGATGAATTCGTCAGAAAAATGAAATCCTTGTTCATCGAACGACATTTGTTTCTCAAACAGATCCTGAACACAGATCAAAGCCGTTTCGAGAAAGAAATGCATTCAGGACGAACACTTCGACCAATGGGCATTAAACGAGTATATGCAACAGTAGGATCTACGTCGGCAACGACGCACTCATACATGATATTGCCTGTAATCTCAATGAACGGAGATCTACATTCGCCGATGTACATGTTTTGTGCAGAATCCAGCCGGAAATTTCCTCAAAGCAAACCAGCTGATCCATCAGATATTATGTCTTATGCTTCTGGCTCTGCTAACATGAAAAAAGATCAGAAGATAGTGCTGACCAATGCATTCTGGCCAAGTGTGTCTACTTTATACGAAGAACCCATGCTTCTGCTTCTTGATTTGTGGCTATTCCAATACGGATGAAGTGTTAATCAAATCAACAATTGCAGAAAACATTAGTGAATTTGAATGGCATTTGATTCCACCAGGATGCACAGGACTCATTCAGCCACTTGATGTCTATTTCTTCCGCCAGTATAAAGCATTTGTTAAGTTCGTGACTGATGCCATTATCGCGACCGAAGAGTTCAACATCTGGCATCGGGACAACTTCATCAGTGGCGGCTCGTGGTTGAAACAGTAGGTGAAGTTCTACCAAAGCATTTATTTATATGTAAACACACTTTCATATTACCTACTGGTAACAGTTATCCTGAATATCCAGACTTTGCCGATTTATTCCTAATGCCATTTACTCATATTACTCAATGTTGAGCATCCTGCTGGATTGCCCCTCCCCCAATACACCATGCAATTATTATTTCATATTGTTCTCCGTAATATTAATTTTCTATCTTCCAAAACAATACATCGTTTCAGTCAGTTTGCTACTTCTCTTCAAAATGACCACACCTTCACATGGCTGTGCTAAGTACTACATTTATGATTGAAATAGAAATAATACTTTCCTTGAGTTTGTAATTAAGTAAATTTTCAAACAGTGAAACTCCATGGGACTTTCGGTGCGTGGGGTCCCCAGTTTGTGCCACGCCGGCTTTCTAGTGGACAAAGGCCTTGTGCGTGGATTTTCTCAGGGAGTCGGGATTCTTCCGTTTTTTCTTCCATTTTCTTCATTCCACCGATTCTCGCATCATTATCCATTCGGCCAGAGCCAAAGTACGTTTCCCAACAGCCTTAAATATTCAAATTTAAATGTAACTCCACAAATCAACTTGAGCATTATTTTTAAAACCTTGCTTCATATTATCACGACGTATTTAATGTAATTATAGATTTTTTCTTACTACAAAAGTATGGTTCTCTTTTAGAGTAATATAGAACTTATTCAGATTGCACATAAAGCAAAAAGCGACCAAAACTAGACTACATTTTGGTATCGTCATTTCCCTTCGGTTCCACATCAGAACCTTTAATTTTTTAACCTTTTCCACACCACCCTTAAGATTGAGTGAATTAGCATGTTTTCTTAAACGCAGTATTCCGAGAATGCCTACGACACAATTCATAGAAATGATTTGTCCATCAAGCGTTGGTTCCATGAATAGAATGAAGGAAATAGTAGACAGAAATTCAATCAGATACAAGGACGTTTCGTAAACATCCCTTTTATATCATTTTAGTACTAATTACTTCGCTAGTCTCAAAGAAATACAAGTACTTAAGTTTAATTTTCCACAAACACCACCCGGGACACGTTCCCGACACTCCGTGAACTGAACCCTTGTGCATTAAGTCAGTCGACCACCGCATCCGGCGTCAGGCTAATGAACTAACAGGCTCTCGTGTATTAGGTACAAATCTACAAAAACAATCTATTTTTCTATTCACGTTAAACCAACAGGTTCCATTTCATACCTTTTTACACAAGCTGTTACTGCTAATTCTGTTACCTTATAATCTGCTTAAATATCTGTCCTAAACAAAACTGATAGCTGTGTCATTAGACCGCATTAACTGCGAATGTAAACATTTTAATCTGTATTATGCTCATGGTAAAGGTTTAGGCAGTGTTCGATTTGTTATAAATTACGAAAGGGGATTATAAAACTAGTATTTGCTTGTAACTTTCAACCTACTATCTGTTTGGGTAGAAATATAAAGATTTATCCCTGGTTGGGATGATATTCGGAATCAACTACCGGGAATGAAATTCTCACGCACCAGGGAAAATCCTGGAGGGTTTTGTCAGTATCTGCTTGAGCGAGTCTCTCTAGCTAGTGAACTTATTTCGCTATTTTCATTTTATGCATTGAATAGATATTAATATTAAAATTCTCTTCATATAAATAATCAATGCACGTATCTGCAATATGAACTTACACGATCATTTTATCACCGACAAGATTTTTAAGCAGTCTTTAAAATCTAGTAGTGAAGATACAACCAATTAATATACCTAAGCTTTATAAATATAAATAATTATGTCACTAATATAAAGATAATTAAATATTTGTCACTTATCAAATTTGTATATGCTCCAAATTATGATGAGGATATATTTTTTTCTTTTTCCATTTAAGTGGAAAATTGTGGCTTTAACATTTGATGGACATATTAACTTCCATACTTGGCTTCGATTTTTTAAAATTCATTTTAAGGCCTTTAGGCAACTATGGCTCAGATCGTATGGATGATGATGGGATGAATTGGTGGAATGAAGAAAGTGGTAGGAAACGGGAGCACCTCGAGAAAACCCACGCACACGGTGTTTGTTCACCACAAAGCCCACATAGCATGAGCAGGGATCGATCCGACGACCCCAGCACCAAAGGTGAGTACTTGGCTTCGACATAGGCTCAATCCAATATGCGTGTATAATAATTACATCTGATGGTACTAATGATGAACCTAGAGGGTGGGGCGAGATAAATCCTCATTGGAGCTTCAAAATTCTCCAGGGAGTTTGTTATGAGTCATAGCAAAATATAAAATATTGTTCTTGAAAGTAAAGTTCCTCTTTTAGCGCAATTCCTACCCCACCCCCACACACCTCCTGAATTCTCTGCATTCAACACTGAGTGAGAAGACTTCAGCGACTGGATAGTTATTTTTACGTTGAAATTTTCCTAGTTCGTCAGCAACATGCGTTTGAATTTTTCCCTTCTTTTTTTCTTAAAAGCGTGATGATAGATCAACTTACGGTTTTAAAATTGTACATACTTTAGCTAAGATCCTAAGCATCCAATTTACTATATATTTTCTAGTAGTAAAATCTGGATTATACATCATACAGGCGATGAAATTCCTTACGACCGTGGTAATTATCATGTAGTTTCGAGCCCTGTCGCAAAGATTCATAGTGCTGCTAACTGCTAAGGTGGGATTTGAAGAAAACAATTCCAGTATCTCACTATGCATTGATCAGTGAAACTCTTTTGGAAAGAGCAAGAGAGAACTTCACAGGCGCCACAGCGTAGAAAAGAAAGGAGTAGGTCTCTGCGAACGCTAAGCTCCAGGCCGCTTCTGATTGGTCAGAATGACCTGACCAAGAAGTTCATCTTCTGCTACAAATAGTGGACCTCACTTCCGCTCAAGTCTCAAGGTCAGTAGGAAAGAAGATAGCTAGGGACAACCCTAAATGCTTCCTTTCCTTCCTTCCTTCCTTTTGCTGAGCTGAGAAACCAAAGGAGCCTGCTTTGCAAGACGGATGGCGCCTTCTAGCGTCAGTATTATGAATTACTTGTAGGCAAAACTATAATAAAGCGAGTTGGTGTTATTCTTGCTGAAATTTTATGATATTTAATTCAGTATTTTTGAAATTGTGTTTTCTTTATTTAATTAATGCAGAAATAAAATAATAGGTGAAGTACAGCTTCAACCACTTCACCCGAAAAACCGCCGCTGAACTTCATTCGTCTCCAATCCTTCACTCATTGTCAGTTTTCATCCCCAATATTTCGAAACATGATCTAGTATGTATGGTACAAGTCAGGATATCTGGAAGAAGAACCGGAACCATTCAGGACGCCGATGCAGTACTGCTGTGACACTGTTGGCTCTGAAGTTTGTTCATCAGATCAGTGCAGTGCTCTTTCATTCATGAGATGTGCTCATTGTAACAACACGTTTTGTCCGAATCATCTACTCATTGACAGTCTGCATATAAATTGCACTTAACTCGAATTTCCTTATGACTATTTCAGGATTCCTGGTGATTTCGCTTATTACCACTGAAATCAAAATAGTATTGGCGAAGTAGTACACAGCACTAAAATAAACTATACTTTGTCAGGAAAGGACGTTGACTTTATCGTTATAGTGCCTGCCTTCACCAATATTTTCGGGCTTTTAATATTCTGGCAACACTGCGAATGCCTACAGCTGGCAACACTGACGGTGCTTCACACTAGTCGCTTCTAGTGTAGAATAGAATTTCCTATAATCATGGTAAATTACACTTCATTCTCTGCTTTCGTTTATGAGAAACTGGCAAAAGAAAACGGTTACAGTTTTACTGGACCGAAGCACCAGTTCACCCTTAACCCGTTCTCCTGTCTCTCACACTCCTGCTCCGAAACAAATAATCTCACATTCTGACTTCCTACCCTGTCCCCTCTCTTTTGGAACCAGTCCGGCGAAAATCCCGGTTCGTAAGGTTATCTTGTGAGTTGGCTAAGATTACTAAAGTAACTTGAGATATACACAAGAAGCACAGTTGGCATGTATACAGACATCACTTCACAAGAACTACTTTGCCATTTCATGCTCAAGTCACCATATTTGTTTTCTTAGATTGAGCTTCTGCTAACATACGCCAGAAGGCACTGATGTCACCAAAGAAAACTAGAAGTTCAGTAAGCTTACTTCCTCCTAAGCGTACTGTACTTCAATTGCAATAAACATCTATAATGAAAACTTTTTTTAACTAAACGTTTAAATCCATGAATTATCTCAATTCTTGAATTTTACTCTTGCAAGAGGTTTAGTCAGGATGTCTGCTAGTTGTTTTTTACCTTCAATGTGTTCTACATTGATTTTCCCTTCGTGATAACACTCTCGCACAAAATAATGCCTTATTTCAATATGCTTTGACAGCTTATGAAATTCTTGATTATTTTGCCAACTCTACTGCACTGGGATTATCTACATAAAGCACTGGCTTCTCATCCTGTGTTGCACTTAAATCACTAAATACACTCTTTAATCACAAAATCTCTTTTGCACCTTTACTTGCCGCAAGATACTCTGCTTCTGTCGTTGACAGAGCAACAGACTTGTGTAATTTGCTTGACCACGTGATTACACTGTCTCCGTATGTTGCCACTATTAAACTATTTGAACGTCTTGTCTTTAAATCACCTGCAAAACCTGCCCCACTGAAGGTCTTGATCGTTGTTTACCCATCTCTCTTGCAGAACAACCCAAGATTTGAAGTTCCTCTTAGATACTTGAAAATTCTCTTCACGTGTAACCAATCAGCTTTCGTTGGTTTTTCCCCAGCTCTAGCTGCTTGGGACACTGCAAAGGCAATATCAGGATGCGTTGCAGTAGCTAGGTACATAAGACATCCCACAGCCTCATGAAATGGTATACTTTCACTAAAAAAATCACTTGAGCCACTATCACTCTTGTCACTGGGTGTGACTACACATTTGGACTCGTTCAAGTTGAATCATCTTAAAATGATTTCCGTGTACACTCGCTGACACACAAAGATTCCGTCTTTTCGTTGTTCTATATGCATGCCCAAGATACTATGAAGTTTACCACTTGTTATTTTGAACTTACGCTGTAACTGATCAATGAAATGATCAATCTCGTTTTGGTCATTACTTAGAACTAGCCCGCCATCTACAAAAATTGTTACAGTTAGGTTCTTCCCTTTTCGTCGAAGTACAAACAAGCAAGGATAACCATCACTTACTTTGAAACCTTCTTGTTTCGTGAACATAACTAGTCTGTGATTCCAACATCAAGGAGCTTGCTTGAGCCCGTATGAACTTCTTTTCAGTTTACACACACGGCTACTATTGTCGTTGAAACCTTCTCATTGACACATGTATACTTCCTCCTGCAATATATCATTTAGGAAAGCAGTTTTGATATCAAATTGCTTCACCTTCAACATTTCTGTTGCTGCTAGAGCTAACACATGTGTGCTGCAGCTCTCACCGTATCATACCGCGCCACTGGACTGAATGTTTCATTCTAGTCTATACCCGCCTTTTGCCACCAATCTAGTCTTGTACCTTTGAACAGTACCATCTGAATTTAGTCTAGGTCGAAACACCCGCTGGTTTTCTATAACTTTCGCATTCTTTGGAAAATCTACCAATGCCCAAGTGTTGTTTCCTTTTAAAGCTTCCATTTCTTCATCCATTGCCTTCAACCACTGGTCCTTGTTGACTGATTCGACGGCTTCACTGTAAGATAAGATAATAAGATAAAATTAAGTGTATGGGCGGTAACAGCACTATGGCTTACGCCCGTCCCAATACGGGAAAAGCCCCTTATCTTTGTCACGTCGATCTGTAGCTGTTAAGTAATTTAATATCATCATCATATTCAGCCGTTTTCTATCCACTGCTGGACGAAGGCCTCACCCTTTTCTTTCCACAGATCTCGGTCTGCTGCTATCCTCATCCATGTAGCCCCTGAAAAACGCTTGATTTCATCTACCCATCTTGCATTCGGACGTCATCTCGGTCGCTTCTTTTCTCTAGGAATCCAATGTAGTACATTTGTCGTCCACCTTCCATCTGTTCGTCTAGCTACGTGACCGGTCCATTTCCACTTCAGCTTCTTCGCAGTCTTGATTACATCCTCTACTTTTGTTTGTGCGCGAATACATACATTTGTCTTCCTGTCCCTCTTGGTTATTCCTAGCATGCACCTCTCCATTGCTCTTTGTCTGACTCTCAATCTTTGAGTTGTTTGCGCATTCAATGTCCAAGTTTCACAGCCGTACATCATTACAGGTAAGACACATTGATTATAAACTTTACGCTTCAGACACATTGGAAGTTTGCTTTTGAAAATAAAGTGTAGTCTTCCAAATGAACTCCACGCCATTTTGCATCTTCTATTTATTTCATCAGTTAACTTGGCATTCGATGTTTTGACCTGACCTAGGTAAACATACTCATCAACTATGCCTATTGTCTCTCCGCTAATCTTCATATCACTTTTTGCAGCATATTGATTGTATATGACCTTTGTTTTACTTAAATTCATTTTATGGCCTATTTTCGAACTCTCCTTATTCAGTTCTTCCTTTCTGGTTTGTAGTTCTTCCGCATTTGAAGCAAACAGGACTATATCATCAGCGAACCGTAGGTGATGAAGATATTCGCCATTAATTTTAATTCCAACTTCATCCCAATTTAAATTTTGGAACACTCTCTCCAGGACCGCACAAAACAGTTTTGGAGAAATTGAATCTCCTTGCCTTACCCCCTTTCCAACTTTAAATTTTTCACTTTCTTGATGTAGTCTAATGACAGATGTGGCAGTCGAACAAATGTTTCGCAGTAGCTTGATGTACGCATTTTCGATGCCTTGATGTTCAAGT
>JAGDQP010014955.1:0-39570 GCA_022664845.1 Lepisma saccharinum | reverse complement strand
AGAGAAAAATGGCGGATGACATGAAAATAAATGAAGTTTTACTGCTTATGAATGCACAATCTGCGTCACTCCCCCTATCCGCCCCTCTCTCTCTCTGTGTTTTGTGTTTTTCTCCCTTTGCGGGATAAATCTCTTTCAGGAGCTTATTTACAGAGCTTAATTCCTTGAAAAATATAATTTGAAACTTTGGACGGGGATCGAACCGACAACCTTCAGATGACGCTTTCCACTGAACTACACAGACCATAACAAATGTGTTGTTCAGTCAGCAACTCAACTCGCTACTCTCAGCTACCCACGAACAAGTCTGACAACATCGCCATTTGGTCGTCGAAGGGAGGGCCGATGACGGGTTTTGAAAGATTCCAAAAAGGAACCGACGTTATTTGAAAAATAATTTAAAATAAAAGTTAAGTAAAATAGAAAATTGTGTTTTTCAGGGTATGAACTCATAGATAAAATTGTTTATATATATGTATATATATGTACACGGATTTATCAGGATTTGA
Organism: Lepisma saccharinum; assembly: GCA_022664845.1. Lineage (NCBI taxonomy): Eukaryota > Metazoa > Arthropoda > Insecta > Zygentoma > Lepismatidae > Lepisma > Lepisma saccharinum. Next base: position 39,061 of record JAGDQP010014955.1, on the reverse strand, counting down.
ACTTAGGCGTGAGAGACGAACACGATAACCATTACACTACCGAGACTTGTTTATTCCGATAAAGAGAAGACTGTATTCAGCGACCTATGTTCTACGTGTCTCCGATATCATAAAAAAACAAGTATGATGTTTTCCATGTCAAAGCTTTCGCTTTGATATACTTAAGATAAAATAAATATAAAAGCTGAGCAAAGCATTACGTGTTAATTAAAAAACAAAAACGTGTAACTGTTTCACTAACTGACAGTAGTGTCTCAATACAGGAAATAGGAGTGTTCGTTAATGAGATTGTCATACTGACCTTCGGTATGTTTTGGATACCGACGATTATCGATATACTGACCGATACCGAAAATACCGAAATATCAGTATATTGAAATACTGAACGATATCGTACGATATATCGAAATACTGAATAATATTGAAATACAGAACAGTATCAAGAAACCGAGAAACAACACTATTGAGCGATATGAAAGGACTCATTGACGTATGAATTTACGTGTGGCTGTTCGTTTTAATTCCTCTAACATGCAAAATAGTAATATAATTTAGTCGTAATTATCTATAATGAATTTTATGGGTAGATATCCGAATATCCGGATACTCGGATCCGAATCCGGATACCTGTTACCCGGACCCAAAAAATCCGGATCTTTGATGTTTCGGATATCCGGTCCAATGGATTCGTGCGATTTAGGTCGCAGATTCAAAGATCCAGTAATCGGACTTCGTTCTTATGATACCCAGCCGCTGTAGCTCAGTGATAGAGCGTTGGCCTAGCATTTGGGAGGTCGTGGTTCCTATCCCAGCGACCTACTATCCTGACTGAGGTTTTTCCTGTTTATTCCTCAGTCACACCAGCCAACTACCGGGAAAGCACTTTCAACATTTGCCTTGGCCGCCGCCTTCCCGAATCCTCTCCCCCTCCAAAATCAAGGCCTGACCCTTATATGCCTAAAGGCCATATGTAAAATTCAAATTCAATTCTAAATTAATGTTTCAACCTAAGCCTACCTTAAACTAAGTCTAAAGTGTTCAGAGAGTTGTTTGACGTCATATTTTGACTCACCAATCAACACTAGAATGAGTTCTTATAGCACAGTACGTCAAGTTTTGGACCGGAGCTATACTTGGGACCCGGTGATCCGATTTAGGTCTCTACAAACTTGATTATTTTCTTGCAATTGAGGGGTGACAGGACCAGAGGTTTTATTCCCGGAGCACTAAATATACCAAACAGCAGCTCATTAAATTCTCAGACCGGGTCACCAACGCTGATCTAGTTCCAGCTCTGCTTTTTAAATGAATTTTATTTATGACCTTTAGCCATATAAGGCTTAGGAGGGGTTAAGGGATGGGGAAAAGGATTCGGGAAGGTATCGGCCAGCGCTTATGTGGATGGCACCATCCCGGCATTTGCCTGGTGTAGCTGAGGAAAAGTCCTAGAAAACCTCACTCAAAATGGTTGTCCGCTAGAATCGATTGCAGGACCTCCCAAGAAATAAGCCAACGCTCTACCACTGAGTTACGGCCACTCTGCCGAAAGGGTTCGGTCAGAGTCTAAGTTGATGATACCATGGAAAAAGCAGGGTTTCCATCAGAATGTTCAGTGAGAAGGTGTAAAGTCAAAATTGGGCGTAAGTGGAGTTTTGCATGGTTTTTATTGATTTTTCACCTACAAAATTTCCAAGATGGTGATTGTGTCGAAAATTTGGGAAGTTACACCCCCACAGGGGGTATCACTGGGAAAACTTTTAAAGTTGCCACAATGTGCGAATTAAGGTATTTTTACACGGACGACATGTAGACTCACAGGAGGGATTTCCGCCACAACTCGGTTGGTAATTTGCATACTGGGTTGCCGTAAGTTAGGCGTATCTGACTTCCGTAAATTTGCATATGCTTTACAAGCTTAGAGTAGTCCTAGAATTTGCATTAATTTTTTCACTTCCGACAGTTTTTTCTGAATCCCTTCCAAGGACTATTGCTTATTCGTGAAACATTGTTGTGAAATTGGACTTGTTTGATTTTACTGTTGTTGGAACAAATTTGCCGTACCTCAAAATAATAATAAATTATTATTATTGAGGAACGGGTTTCGGGTCATTGTCGGGTTTTGAAAGATTCCGACAAGGAACCGACGTTAATTGAAATAAAATTTAAAAGAAAAATAGAAAATTGTGTTTGAACTCATGAACCCAATTTAATATTTTATTTCTCGCTTAGCTTGGTTTGCAACCTACTCTGATTTATATACATCCTTGCTTTCAGCCCTTAACCTCCACCTTCCTATGGTTACTAATTTAATATAATCTACGAACAGCAAGAAAGCAATTATTAGTACTAAGTATGAGCATGTAAAAATGTTTCAGGGAGAGAGAGAGAGACGCAGACTGTGTATTCATAAGGGCTAAAATTTCATTTATTTCCATGTCTTGCGTCATTTCTCTTTCCCTCTTTCCTTGTTTTCTCATCTTTCTTTCGCTCTTTCGCTCTAGGATGATTGCCATAAAAATATAATATTTGCTATTATTTCAAACTTCTTTTTAAAAACAAGTTTTCTATGCATTCCAAAGTTTTATTTATATGCTGAATAGGAAAGGTGAAAGTTATGAGATAATACACTCGATTACCACAACCCCTGGAATGTTTATTTTTAAACTGTATTGAACATAAGCTTAATATTGCCATATTACACATTTTGTCCAAATTAGAAAATACACCTACAAGGACCTTTCTGTAATCTGACTGTGAGTAATTTTGATATATCGACATCTTTTGTTCCTCTTGTTTTCTACACTATAGTCCTCTTAAAGTTGGCAATGGAGTAAGACAGGAATAAAGGTTGGAATAAAATTTAATGACGGTTGGAATGATTGGATGGTTGGAATAATAAAGGTTGGAATGATACCTTTAATCACCTTCGATTACCTGATTATTTTATTTTATTTTATTTTATTTAAGTGCAGAAGGGATACAAACCAAAATGGAAGAATTGAGTAATGAGAGCTTGAAAATAGGACTTAAAAATGAATTTAAGCAAAACAAAAGTAATCTACAAGCTGGAAATAAATAAAGAAATAAATTAGTATTCAAGGAGAGAATATAGGCATATTTGATGAGTATGTTTGCCTAGGCCAACCGGAAACATCGAATGCCAAGATAACCGATGACAGAAATAGAAGGCGTAAAATGGCATGGAACTCCTTTAGAAGACAGAGCTTTATTTCAAACGGCAAGTTACGAATCTATCTCAATTGATGTTGTATGACTGTAAAACATGCACTTTGAATGCACAAATGACTCAAAGATTAAAAGTTACACAAAAAGCAATGGAAAGATGTGTGCTAGGAATAACTAGGAGAGACAGAAAGACAAATTAATGGATTCAGTCCCAAAAGTAGATGTTATTAGGACGACAAAGAAGATGTAGTAAAGATCAGGTGATCAAATAGCTAAATTAGTTAATGGAAGATGAAAGACAAATGTTGTGAATTGGATTCCCAGAGGAAATAAATGACCTACAAGACGACCAGCTACAAGATGGATTGATGAAATCAAGCGTTTTGAAAGTGAATAACAGTTAGGGTTTTGTATATTACAAAATTATATAGAGTTACTGTTATGCTCTTTAGTGCAGTACAATTATGACAAAATTTTGTCAAACCTAGACATTTAAAATAAAAAGATGGAACCTATTGGAATATGTTCTATATATTGTTCCTATTAACCTATAAAAAATCTAGAAAAATCCAGTAACGGGTTTTCGGCAATTTTGAAAATATAATCAGCCATCTTGGATATCCCATCTGCACTTAGATTATGAGGCATAGCTGCAAAACCAATGAAAGTTGAAGGGTTGTTCTTTTTTAAAAAACATTTCTAACATTACGGGCAATATAAAAAGTTATCATCGCCTTTTCTCCAGGAGTAGCTACTTTTGCATAATTTTAGGATAAGGTAAAAACATGGTGATGTGTTGGATAATATATATTTTACTTATCTCGTACATGTCAGCAGAGCCAGAATATGAAAAAAAAAGTAGTTTCGAATAATTACTACTTGTAGGAAATTTTATAAGCTTTAAAATGATGTAGATTGCCACAATATATTATGTCAAAACTGCGTAATGTAGTTGCAAATATCATGAGTCAGGTTTGACATGCGAAAGTGACTGTGCTCTATTTCAATGGAATAGTCCAGGGAAAATACGATTTAGGAAAAAGATTAATAAAATGATTGTTTCGCTATTCTATGCAAAGAGATGCGCTGACTAATATAATAAAATATACATAGTTTAGACCTCGAGAAGTGGCCACCATTTTGTGAAACTTTCCCGATGAAAACAGTTTTTTTTTGTTTTGTTATTTTGCGTTTATCTCATAAATGGTGCCCCGTAAGAATTGTTTATTTCTGAGTCACTACTACCGTTTTTCGCCTAAAACGAACGGTTACAAAAATATCACTGGTTTTAATGTTCATTTGAACTCTTAACAGAAAAGCGTATTATTTTTTTTTCTTTCTTAAATTTCAGGGTAATGCAAAAGTCTGGAAATTATCTGGTAAGTGGAAAATGGCTGTAGGGAGTGAGACCAAATGCTGGATATCAGTGATGGAAGGACGACCTCCATGTTGTCCACCATAAAAGCAGCCATCTTGGACTTATGTCGAGAATTTTGAATTGAGACGGCATCATGTGACATATTGTTTTAGGCTAACTTGTTCCCAGAAATTCAAATGTGAAGTAGTTTTTCTTTTACCCATATTTATTTGTTTAGGAGACAGCGGCTATGAAATCTGAGATTTTGGGAAAGTAATGGTATGTCATTCTGTCATTGCAGTTGATTCATCATGGCGCTAACTCTACATGAACGGATGGAAATTGTGCTGGTGGGTGGTGGTCGCGGTACCAGGGTGATTGCAACTGGGTTGAACGAGTATCATTCGCAAAGAGTAGGCAGATTACACGTGACCTTATTCAAGAGATTGAAGAGATTTAATGAGACGGAATCCGGGATGCAGTGGACGACCAAGGACCGCAACCAACGAGAACACAGCAATGGTACTTCTCGCAACCATTGTGAAGAGGTCCACACGAAGTACTCGACGATTATAGGCGATATCATTCGTCAGTCAGAGCTCCGTATTACGGTTGCTGTATGAAAACTAGGGATAAACTCGAGACAAGAAGTGGTGGTGATCTCGCCTCGTCTCACAGTTTCTAAAACTGGTCTCGGCTCGCGTTCTCGTCTCGTTCCACAATTTGTGTGTCTCAATCTCACACCACACTAACATCTTTTTCACGCCACCTGTTTTGTTGTCTTGTGTCCATGATGGGTTGGCATCAGACCAATAACGATGTTTCTGTTGGTTGTTCTCACCGTGGATATAAACAGGGTCTCATCGCTAAATAATTCACACAATGAAAACATTGGATTTTCATTGCATAGCTTCAATGTTCATCATGTAAACTATAACCGCCTGTCTGGGTCATCCTCGCTCAAGTGGTGTTGCAATAGTAGCTTATACGGATGCCAGTTGTTTTCATACAGCATCCGTAATGTGGTTTCGTTTTTATCATACGAGAAGCATACCGAAAGTAAACCCTGTTGATCAATATCGAAAAGTATTAATCCAAATTTAATTCCTCTTTAGCAGCGTATGGAGTGACTGTTCGTTCATATCTTCAGACCAATTTTCGTTATTGCAGGTTTTGCTGAATTATGGATATGAAGCATAATCAAGGTGCTATCATTGAGTTCCTGACAACACAGGGATATATTGTCGCCAATATCCATGAAAGGCTGAAAAAGGCTTATAGTGAGGAGACAATTGACGTAAATAATGTCCGGAGATGGGTCAACAAGTTTAGGGTGGAGGGGATAGAAGCTAATGTGGAAAACCAGTGACAGCTCTAACAGAAGAAAACATAAAAAGTGAATGACTTGATTAGGGCGTATCGTCGTCCCACAGTCGCAGAAACGTTATCGGAACTGTCATGTTGTAGCAAAGCTGTCGAGATCCAGACAAGGAGAACTGGGATACCGAAAGGTGTATGTAAAATGGGTTCCCCATCAATTAACAGCTGACTTAAAATAGGGAAGACAGTAGCTACTGGAACAATTTGAAACCCACAAAGATTTTTTTTTTCTTTACAATTTTTGCACCAGTGATGTAACATGGGTATACGTGTGCGATTCAGAGAGAAAGAAGTAGCGCTGGTGAAGTGGTAGATGGGATCAGTAGTTGGGTGAGAAAGTGACCAAAATCATTTGTCGAAAGTAGCTTCGACAAATGAGTTGAACGGTAGCGCAAATGCGGGAGATTATCGCGTAGCACAAGCTTGTAGCTGAATAGTTGCTCTACAAATGTGTGTAATTTAATTTATCTTTGGCTGTTATTAAAAATGTTATTGCTTAACAGGCATTACTTTCGCTATGCCCCTCGTAGAACATTTTCCAGTAAGTTTCATCTGTTTATTTTAAGTGTTTACCTCAAATCCTAATTTCTCTGTACTATAAGAAGGTGACAGCATTATTAGTTAAGACTCAGCATGTTGCAGTTACCAACAAACTAAATGTACTTTTATAATTGATCACTAATACAAAAAAATTAAAATCGAACGCCAATCATACCGAAAGGCCCGTGAACAAAAATCTATCTATCCATCGCTGTCGCCTCAGTAACCATTAGCACCGGAACTTGGTCTAAGTTCGGAATGGACAAAAAGCACCGCAATGCAACATCTGGTAATTCAATTTCCTTTCAGAACTTTGGTTCTCTTACAGCAGAGAAGTTTGTTTTCGAATGGGAATGAATTTAAGCAAGATCTAAGAAAAACTCAAGATTAATAAATCCAAGGTCTAAGAAAAAAATTAAAACTTAGGTTCGAACAAAAACTAAAGTTCGTAAGGAACTAAAATCAGGAATTGAAATTAAACAAAATTACGGTTTAAGCGTTCTTTAACCCGAAAAGCTAGTGTGTGTCCAATCTTAGTCTAAATATCACAATTATTGTGTCACTGATTGCACTAGTTTTCGAGAGAATTGAGATGCTCAGTGGAAAGAGAGCATGTGCCACATCCCAATGATAACTCACTTGTTACTTTAGATAGAGAAGTTTTTCAATTTAGCGTCTCCTCCCATAATGACTGTGCCTGAGGCATGTGCCCTTTTTGTACTAAATACCACAGGCACATTCATTGTGGGAGGCAGCTAGATGACAAAAACTCTGTCTATTGTAAAGAGTGAATTTTCATTGGGTGTGGCATGTGCCCTTTTTCCATTGAGCTCCTCAATAAATGATCAAAACTTCATAAAAGAAAACATTAAAGTCGAGAGCTTCGTCTGATATGGGAATATCGACGTTTCTGCAACTACTCTAACTGCCTGATAATGAGTATTTTACAAAACATAAATGCGAACGTATTTAGAATACCTTAACAACAACAACAACAACAATAAAGTTGTTAATTACTTACCCAAACAATTCATATCCTTCGTCACAAGAATAAGTGGCAGTCGTGCCTTCTGTAAGATTATCTTTGGATAAGGAGACCCTGGAGTTAGTAGGAACTGGAGGATGGCCACATTTGGTATCTGTAACAAAATAAAGAAGGGGAACTTGATTTTTCTTGGTTTTAAAGTACAAATGTCAAAAAATGACATGAAAATACATAGATATTCAAATCTGCCTTTTACACGTTACAAAAATCGTAAAACTGTAGATGCTAAAGAACGTCTAATACAACTTCAGCTAAATTCTGAGATTAACAAAAATTGGTGATATTTATTGACGTCATTTAAAATTTAAAATTAAATTAAATTGACGTCATGGCTCGACTTTCACTATATTCAGTTCAGGGGTGAAATGGAAGGTATACAACAACGTGAATCTATGACGAACGTTGCCATTGCGCCCCTGGTTAAGCGTAAATTAAGCGGATATTGCAAATGAAAATAAAATTAATTGGTATGTTCCATTAACATAATTTCTAATAAGGGTTGCGTTTATTTCATTCCTTAGTTACAAAACAAAATGCTAGAAGATTACTAGCAAAGTTTTATTCGCTAGAGAGTGTCAAAGATAACATAGATTTATTCCAAACATCCTTGATTCAATATTTCACCGTCCTCATTCTAAAGCATGGACATAATAAGAAACAGTGTAATTTCAACGATTAGAAACCCTGTCTTACTGGTAAGGAAGAACGCAGATTCGAGTTCCGCTGTTGGTCTTCCTGACTGAAATTTTTTATTGGTTATCTAACCTAGTTTCATCACACGTATAGTGATGATACTACACTGAGGCCTTTGTCGCAATCATCCTCATCCTTGCCTAAGAAAAGTGTTCGTCCAGGTGCGTCATTTCTCAGAGTCGAAATTAGGTCATAGCTGTCTTCCAGCCAGCATAATAGAAGAGCTAAGTCACTTTCTATGCGTAATATTATATTCTTAAATTCTGTATGTACGAATTATAATTTTAAACTTTATTTATAAACTTTAGGAAACTTTTGCTCAGGCCGCTGTATCTACTAAGTCCTTCATTCAGTGGTATGTCACAGCTTTCTTTCCTATATCATGCTCTCGAGCAACTTAAACTTGGTGTTATTTAATTATAACAAGAAGCACGACAGGACTATTTTCTCATCAGAGACTAAAAAGTAGTTCTTTTGGTATTGTTTAAGCTTGGTGACGCTGATGGCTGACTGTTGTTGTCACGCTAAAGAGCCACAGACAGACGCAGCAGCGATGGTGCGACAAATGGAACTATTTTCACGGTCGGAAGCAATTCATCTAAAGGGAAGAGAAAATTTTTTTCTATGTGTCCTGGTTTGTTCTGTGGTTTTCGTAAACTTTCCCTGTTGCATACGAAATGTAATGCCTAATTTAAATATATATACACTCCTGAGAATTGAAACATTATCATAATGTCATCAAACTCATTCTCACAATAACACACCACTTTTTATGCTAAGTGCATTTCCTTCTTCCGGTGTAACTGGCGTGTCTGTTAAGCACTGCATAAAAAAAAAATTATTTCCGTTCCTGCCACAGAGTGTTCCAAAAGTCAAGTTTCTAAATAATATAAACCACCAAAGTCGATTCTTGTTGTTGGTTCATAAATATCTTACTTTGTCGGAATGTTTGTTTTGTATATATAAAAAATACTTTTGTTTTTAATTAGTATATTTCCCTCAGTTCATAACAATAACTCCCCCTGTTCGTGGCCAAGAAAAACTAATGATAGAAAACGATTATCGTCATATAAGATCAAGTATTCTTAACGATTTTGTTGTATCGAAAACCAAATAAATGCTGATACAGACGAAGGGCACTTAATTATCAAACCGTAATTTATGGTTTAGGAATTGTTATATAATTCAGTCCAAATTTAATTAAAATAAACCAACAACAAGGACTATTATTCTCGCCTCCTTTTAATTAGTAACTCTCACTATCACTTCCCTTTTGAGTTAATTTCAAATAGTTTATTTTGTTCTCATTTCAAATCAAATTAGCACCATAAAATAATTGTTAAATTCAATGCACTAACATAGATAAAATTCTCAATCTATTATAGATAATCCATTCTTGTTTGCCATCTATTTAATTCTCTACTATATTAGTATTTTTACATATGATCAAAGGTAAGATGTTGTTAATTGTACTTTTCTTTTCTCAAGGCTTATGATATATATACATATACAGGCGCGGATCCAGGATATGATAGGGGGGACCTAATCCATAGTTGTGTTACTTTATCCAGTGTAAAATAGGATTGAAGGTCATTTTATTCAGTGTGTACTACTTGGCCGTCAAGGGGGGCTATTTTTATGGGGCATCTGACAAATTAAGTATACTAGATATAAAGAACTAGCATGAAAAAAGGTGAGCATAGCAATTGCGAGGTGTTCATTAAGAAGAATCTATGTCTCTCAGAAGTAGAATATTCAAGTTCTACTTTCACGAAATTTGCCTTGGTGGTTATTTTGACTCTTGTAGAGTATTGATTTGTGAAGTTTCTTTAAATATATGAGTATAATGTATTATGAATAGTTTACCATACAAATCACAATATGTCAATGCAAAATTATACTGCTCGTGTGTAAAATATTGCATTGTTATAAAACAGCGAGAGTCAAAGAAAACTAGGAGAAACACTAGGAGAAAACAGAAGTTGAATATTACGCTCCTGAGAGACATAAGACATAGTAAAACAATTCCCATGTAAATCAATGGAAAGGTCATACCAAGATGGCGGGGGTGATCTACACCATTCTTTTGTGTGGTATATTGTGTTATATGGAGCCGAAAATGGACCATACGAAAGAGTGGCAAGGAAAAATTAGAAGCCTTCGAAATGTGAATATGGAGAAGAATGAATGGAATCAACTGGACTATCTATACTAGGCCTAAATGAATGTATGATTGTAGAAAAAGTGGATAAAGAAGAAGACGAATCCAACTCTTTGACAGTATTAAGGAAGATAAATTGTTGAAACAAGAAAGAAAGCACAACATCGGAATAAATGGAGATGGTTTAACGTCCTTGAAAAACCTGCCGATTTTTGCATAACTCTAAGGATAATGATGAACCTAAAATAATAAGTTTACATTTTGGTGTATGATGGGTTGCACAAGGAAGAAACAGGCAGTGTAGCCAAATAACGATTTTTCAATATCAATAATATTTTTTAAAACTGTGGTCAAAATATCTCTAAACAGTTTGGTCAATTGTTTTTTTTTTTTTTTTTACGGTTCAAAATGACAATTTATTTTGAAATCGTATTTTGTTCTTAATACATAATCAAGAAAATATCTTAAAATGTTCTGGTTTCAAAAGTGCATCAATCTGGTTTTAGGCACAGGCTTTGTTAATTGAAAACCAATATTTTTTTTTCTAAAGTGACTTTTGAGTCTCTCTTACCTTCCGCTTAATACAATCTTAATGAAAAATTACCAAAATGTCGACGTTTTAAGGCCAAGTGACTCGAAAAATGTCGCGTTCTAGACCTCATGTTCATTATGACTTTTATCGTTTGTTTTCATGTGCAGAATGTCCTGTGGAACCTTGTCGGTCCTATGGAACCTTCTGATGATAGTCGTGCCAAATCCGCTGTATCAAATAGTGTGGTTAACAGTAATACGTCTCCAGACTCAGTGAATACATCCATTTTGTTAATAGCTTAGTGCAAGGGTGTAAATTGAATCGCATATTTGTTTTTAGTAGGCGTGGTTTCCTGTTCTCTTAATGGAAGGTCCCTATTGTAGGGAACAGAGTGAACTCAAAGTAGCATATAAGTGCAAAATGACAAAAGTGAAGAGTTACCACCAAGATTATTGATCTGAGGTGGTGGAGTACAGAAACACCAGGAATTTTATTCCGAGGACTCGCCGTAAGTTGACGAACATCTCACCACCGTAAGGAATTATAGAAGTGACGCCACCACAGGGAATGAATTATTTTGCAACGCTTAAAATGAGAAAAAAATGTCTAACTCAGTCCACATCCTTCTCCGTACACGAGCGAGTGAACGTGTTACGGCATATAATATGCAAATGATTTTTTTTGCTATTAAACATTATTTTAAATGTTTGTGTCGCGTATAAAGAAATCTAACCTGACTTTATCTAACCTAATCTATTTTCGTGAATTATATAAAATGTTGAAAAGAGAAAAGGAAGAAAACGCAGAGCAATTTTGTGAACGAAAAGATGAAAACAACCTGAGCGGGAATCGAACCCCGACCTCTCGGCTAGCAATCCAACGTTCAGCTTTGAACATGTTCTTTGTCGTTCATCACGTACTTGAGCACAACGCTGACAGATGGCAGTGCAGTCAAGGCGACACTACTTCCGCGATTCTTTCAAATTTGCATGCTGATAATTTCTCAGATGAGGCTCTTCGTACACTGTTCATGACGTAGTACATATGGAATTTCAACTTAGTATTTAAGTCATACAGATACGAGTGAAACGAAAAATCAGTAATAGAAGAAATTATTCGTTATTTGAGTTGTACGAGACTGTCTAAGAGTTGTTGCACTACACTTTATTTTAATTACATATGTGTTTTATAGATGGCTGAACTTTCCTTCATTAGAGGATATTAATTAATTTAGACAATAGAGTGGAATATCTATCCAATTTAAGATAATTAATTGACATGACAGAAATCCAGAAGTATGGAGGAATGGGTCTTGTTATTATTTTGCTAACCATTTATCTGAAATCTTGCAACACTTCACTCACGTAGTTTATGTCTTAAAGACGTACATGATTTCAAGCACTTGACTGTTTCATAATTAGATATGGAATTATAAATGTGCTTTCTACAACACTTTCTGAGGCTCCAGTTCTTTTTCAAGTCTTCTAGTTTCAATGCAGTTATTACATATCATCGGCTCTCACATTTCAGAAATTTATGATGAACACATGTCTCAAATTTCGTATGAAAATTGTTTTTTTGATGTTCAATACAACAATGCATAATTATTCTCTTTACATTGATGTATTTATTTGTAAACTCTGTTAGAAATCCAAGGCACTAATTTATTGATAGTTATTATACCACACTGATTGAATCGGTATCATAAATTACAACAAATTCAATTTCTCTACCTGTCTTCCATTTGCATGTGTATGTGTAATATTCGTTATTAATTCTTATGAACGAAATAGTTTTTCAAAGTTGTACAGGAAGGGGCACTAGTGCTAAGTAGAATATAACACCCCTGGAACAAATTTTGTATTATTTGCTGAATTTTCCTTCTTAATGAGAGACATCAGTTTTCATACTGGAACCACTTAAGCCTCAGTGACGATATGGACCAGAAATTTTAAATAAACGCAGTAACATCTTTTGTAATCTAATGCTTACTTTCTATCCAGATTTACAACATTAATGCTTCGACTGTAAAAGCAAGCACAAATGGTTGTATCCGATATCTTAAAATAATACAAACGTCATTACTAGACACAGTAGAATTTCGTGAATAAAGGTGTTTAAAGTTCGTTAGTAAAATGTTTAAAAAATCGTGAGTACAAGGGTACATTTCTTGAATAGCTAAAAATAAATAATTGCGTTGAATGACGATTTAAAACTTTAGACATAAACCTTGCACTAATGCATGCTGCTAAAAACCTAAAAAAAGTGCATTTCTTTTACGTACTTCTTACACATTTGCAAAAACAGGTATCAAAATTTTAATAAACACGTGGAATTTCTTTCTTAAACATTCAGCTCAATTTTCATAGCCATATGATGAACACAGTTCCAAATTTGTCATGGTCATATTTGTTCCAATCTTGAGCAGCACACAGAAAAACCTTGAAATAATCTCTCACAGGCTGCATTTGAAACTTTGGTTTGCTCTTCTCCATAAAGAGATTTATGTGGAGTGATATCCCACGTGTTCAACTTGTTTCCACAAAGCTTTTGACCGCGAATACCGTCAAACGCACACAATAAATGGCCTTGTGATAATGTAGTTCGTAATTTCCTGCTAGATGGCAAACCATGTTCGCAAAATTGTTAGCATCAATGGAGGATGAAGTGTACTACGTTCTAACATTCTCTGTGCTACGGCAATCCGATGATATGTTTTAGAAGACGAATTACATTTTTCCGATTGATTAGACATTATTTTCGTGAATAAATCCATAAAAATGATATAATTTTATGAGTAGAGCTCAGAATTCGTGAATCGAAACAAAATGTCCAAGTCTCGCGAGTATTTCGTGAGTTAAAAATAATATTTTCACAAAGTGTTAACAGGTATCTATCTACTCGATGAGATTTCTTGAGTGTTTATAAAATTTTCGCGAATTTCTACTGTCCCTAGTCATTACCAAGCTTTGTCAAATTGCGATTATCACGAAGAATGCAGGTAATATTTCTGGAGTCATCTCGTGGCGAAAAATTTTAATTCGATAACTTTTGGTAATACAGTTGCATTGCAAAATTGCGACTGTATCACGAAATATACCAACATTTAACCTATTTGAATATGTTTTTTCGAAGACTGAAAGGTTTATGAGGTTTGTTAGTAACGTTATATACAGCCAATTGCTACCAGGAAAGTGTGTGTGTTTTTTTTACATAAATAAAATAGTCTTTAAACTTTTAAACTAGACCTTTGGCTACATTTCGAAATATTAAGTTTTTTTTTGCAGCACCTTGTAGCTGTTTTTCTTCATACTTTAAAAATTCTGGCCATATGACGAGCAACAATAACATTTAGGAAAGTGACTCCGATAACAGTTACGAATGTGTATCAAATGAATCACTTTTGAGATTTTGAAACTGTTTCATATTACTTGAGAAATTTGAAAGTAAGTAATGGCGGACGTTATACCACACGTCAGGCTTTCAAATTCCTCATCTAGAACTAGAGTATTGTTCTGAACTCCCTCCACAGTACAGATCCAAAGTTAGCAAGCAACCTTCATCAGTAGGCCACAGAGAATTGATCCAACACGGAAATGCTATCGAAGGAGAAATACTGCAATGTCACATCTTCGAGAATAGTTCTCGTATGTAGTCCACAAAAAGGAACTAATGATAGGTAAACGAATGCTGATAATGATGATAATCTGTGAAGTAGAAATATGTATAAATTATTTAGTTGTTTAGAGAGAAAATGCAAATCATGGCATTCCTCTTCAAAGTCTTTTTTAAGATTTACATTATTTAATGAAAACAATGAAAGAAAAATAAATGTTGGACTGCTTTGTAGATATATATTTCCGGCATGTTGCACTTGTTACGTCATAGAATCTGGGTCACACAGGAAGAGGGAGACATAATTTTTGTGGGTGTAGAGCTGTGAAACCGGTTAGTGAGTATACCATGGCTTTTTCCTTTTTTAAACGTCTTTACCTTTAATATCTTGTTTCTTGTTCTCGGAACGGAAAGGTATAGCAGCTTGTTGGATTTGCCTGTGATATTTCGGGAAGTTATTGTAGGTAGTTGAGAACCAACAATCCTTCAAGATCGCAGGTTCGAATCCTCCATGGGGGTCATGGCTGTTTGTCGACTACAACAAACATTGCACTCATGTCACTGTGACGGGCCAAAGTCAAGAGTAACTAAAATGGCCCATACAAAATAAAGTTTACAAAAAAAAGTCTTACCAACAACCCTTCTCATACACACTTCTGGAATACCTCTAGTGAATGTTGTTTTGGTCAGTGCAAATTGATTTGTAATTATACAAACAAAAACGGGGAAGTCATATGAAAGAATATTTCAATCATTCAACCTATCTTTGTTCTTTGACTCTTTTTTATTTGAAATATGTTCATTTCTTTACACCAAACCTGTAAGTTTCTAATACTTTACTATGTCAGATTCTGTAATAAGATAGCTTGAGTTCTGAGTCAAAGAAAAAGCCACCACAATATTTTATCATTCTACCTGTTAGAAACAATATTCAAGTTGAAATTGATTTAATTAGAAAGAGAGAGACAGTAATTTCCTGGGTCCGCAGGGCCACCCAGAAAGGTCAAGCTCATAAGAGCTACTTTCGTCCTACGAAGTTTTAATTTCTTTGTGTTCCTACTTCCTAGTCAAGGATGCTTGGATAGAATCGAAGACTGTACCAAAACACACATCGCTCCCACCAAACAAACATCCAGAGTCCACCGTGGGAATGGCAATTTAACTATCCTATTTTTAGCTCTAAATATTATGAAATTGAAATGGACTTAGTTTTTAAATTTTGCTAATTTGTCAATCTTGCTTTATGCTTTTTAGCGTGAAAGATAGTTTGATCACGCTGTAGGATTTAGGGAAGTAAGGGCATGTGGGAAGTTAGTCATATACGTTGTAAATCCTTAGATTAGCCTTTTGTGCGTGAACTTGTTTTGAGGATGTCGCATCCGTGGAAAAGTAGCTGAGAAGATTATTTTGAGTTGTGATTTGTCAGTTCAGTAAGAAAGAAGTTCTTGATAGGTTATGTTACGTTTAATTATTTTCAGATTCATTTGTTGAGGTAGATTTGTTATTATGAATTTTTTGTTTATCGCTGAGCGTATTGATTTCTGAGTGTTAATAGGTACTATGGTTATTCTGTTGTAAAGTTCCGTTTTATTAGTATGCCACATTTTTTTCTGTATATTTGATCCAATACTTTTCAATGTGTTCAGTGAGTATATTGGAGTAAAAAAGTTCATGTCTGTAAAGGATCATCAGTCTGAGGATAGACAAATATAATCTGCTTTTTATTAAGATTGGAAGTGAAGATCGAAAGTAAAATTTTAGTAGTGCTTGATCCTTAAGAACTATTGCTTTTCTGTCCTTTATATGGTTTTTGAAAGTTAGTCGAATGTGACGCCTAGTGCTGTGTTTTTTTGGGTTTTATTTTGGAATTTTTTATGGTGATATCATTTAATTAGAATATTAATCATACTTATATTTAAAAGATACCAGGGTTACAGCTTGGCTCATATTGTAGTCAATCATCAAATATCCTTGCATACATATCGTGAAATCTATGTTCCCTATCATTCGTTGTTTGTTTATTGTTTGAAAAAAAATATAACATGAGAAAATCAATGATAGAAAACGATTAACGATAAAAGCTAATTTCCATTTATTTGTCTGATGGAATAGTCTTCTAGTACATTCGCTCTTCCTTTTTAATTGGACTTGCACATTTTATTTCATGCACTCTCACAAACCTAAAATATTATATTATGATCTTAGTTTCTTGTACGAAAGGAGAAATAAAAAATTGTCTTACCAATGCTTGAAATTAAGTTTTTAATTTATTCATGTACTTCACAGTTTCAATTAATGCAAAGGCTGATTAAAATAAGAAGAAAAACTGTTTAGCTTCTAATGGCTTCTTACATCATTCTCACAATGTTCAACTATTTGCAATTTGAAACCTCTCCACTTTCTGAATAAACAATAGATGGCACGGTATTATTCATGGCCTAGAATCTATGGATCACATCTTCTTTCTCAGTACTCCTGACCATTCTCACATTACAGAGTAGACAAAATGGCTGATTTGCGAAGTTAACTGGATGAGAAGGCTATACGACGTTAAAGTAATTTCTATAGTTCGTTTCTTAGTTTAATCTACAACAATAAGTTATTTATAGTTTCCTTCACATATGTATTTCATGCGATTAAATGTTTCGTAATTTTCTCATCTTTAGTTTGAAATCTTTGCGAGAATTCAAATATAATAAGCGCTCAGGAAATGCTAATATTAATTTCAGAATTGACAACTCAGATATTAACGTGGCATCTAGCAACAATTGTCTTAATTGAATATAATAAATTCAAACACTTTTTGAGACAGCGTGATGACCGAAAGAGTGTCTGAATATATCTTGATTGACGTTATTAATTCAAAGCCAATGATTGTACCCATACGGTACGGGTATATTCTAAGGATACTCTATGATCTATTCTTAAGATATTTCTAGCAAATGCGTTGAACATGTCACGAATATCTTAATGTCTGAGATAAGCATTTATTATGAAAATATTCCTTGTTATGTGTCAGGGATATCCTACTAATATATTGAGGATATTCATTCTCTGTGGATATCCTCAGAATATTCTAGGGATATTCCGGAAATGAAAGCCTAGAATATTCATTTATTATCCTCAGAAGCGTACACTAGAATATCATAAACCTGCATGAAGGTATAGAATCACGACAATAGATAATATAATTTCAAAGTAAAATTAAGAGAATTAAATTTATTGTTGCAAAACGAAATTATGTTTTACATTATATAAGTGGTAATGTAGTCGATAATTAATAAAGAAGAAAATTTGGCGTATCGCTTCCGTATTACAAATAGTTAAGTACACTGAGCATGAGGAAATAGGAAAAAAAGACATAAATACTTTGGTACAAATTATCTATTAATGAAAATTCGTATTGTTACTGTCTAAACACTGCTCTTTTGTTTACATTTTTCTACATGAGATCAAATCTGCTGTAGAAAGTTAAATGTAAATTCAGAATGTACAAATCCATAAATACATGAGCAGGATTTCAGTTTTCTAATTTTTTCGGACATGTCCTCATTGTGGAAGTAAAATTTACCATTCATAAAAAAAAGTTAAATTTGAGTAGATTTGTTCTCTTTTCTTTAAAATCCTAATGTAGTTATGAATGTTACAAATATTTTTTTATTTGTGTTTTAATTAGAGCTCTTGCTCTTTGAATTCGATGTATTAATTAAAAACAAAAGAATAACAAGTTAAACAAAACGAAAATGTTAAATATGTATACGTAAGTAGTCTTTATACCAGTGAATCACTCTCATATCTTTCTTAAATATATCATTTCAGCAATCCAATGATATGAGTATCCGTACAAAGTTCATGAAGCGATCTGTATTTTCTGCAAATATACAAGTATTGTCACAGCAGCAGGACATTCGCACAATATACAGAGTTTGTTTCTGCTACGTGGTGATGTCAATACAATTATCAATAATCATAACTCTGAATAGATATTCCAAAGCACTGTACCATGAATGCACACGAGAACGATTGTTCTTAAAGAATCACAGTGGACAGTATCTAAAGTTTACCCGTAAGGTAAACAAATCCCTGACCCTCCATAGCATAACCATATCCTTAAAGGAACAAGAAATGATTGTATTACACAGTTAAATGAACTGAAGAACATAAGAAACGCTATCATAAACATTTCCAAATCCTACGTAAGAGAGGATTTAATTTGCAGGGAAGTGAGATATTCGGTATATTTGTATCGTTGGTGTAGTAATTACTTTTTGGAAATACATTTTACATCATCTGAAATCTTGATACTTTAGGACATCGATAAGTACTAACTTTGAATGACATACTTTCATTAAACGTTGAAGTCGTATTTGCATTGGACATTGATCAGATAATATAATTTCCTTTCTCTGAATAATAATTCTCTCAATGATATTGAAATCCTTCGTAGCTTTGAAATTGTATATACTCCTCTCCTCGTTAACCATACGTTAATGTCTGATCCTCTAAGTCAGTTCATCTTTGAGAAACGAGTAGCTACGGAAGAAGAATATTACTGTTTATAATTCGTGGTAGACAAATAAAAAAGAATCAAAAGATGCAGCTTTGCCAGGTTCTGGCTCGATTAACATATTAGTTGTAGTCCATTTCAAAGTAGCAAAATTTGGATGAATGAAATGTCGATAAAGGGGATAATTTCTTAACCTGCTTGCTTCAACATTGAACCATCGTTGTCCTGCTGGGTTTACTTTCGAACCAGGTCTGAACTCTAATTACAAACCTAATCTAAAATTTGTAGATTCATTCAACACCAATAGTACCTATCATAGTACAAACTCTAAAATTTTGTCTTTATCACTGCCTTGTGATCAAGAGGTTCCGGGTTCGATTCCCGCTCGGGGTACAAGTGGTTTGGAATCTACCTTAAGCTGTAGCTCTTGGCTTTAAGACGTGATCTTCATTCGATAAAAGGCAATGGCAAACCACCATCGGTTCGCCTTTCCCAGAGGCCTTAAGGTCAAGACCTGCCTTCAGAAAGAACATCCATCATCACTATCATTATGATCAAGTGATAAAGATAGAGAACAAAAGCTACTAATGAAAAACTCTAAAAGAATGATGATAGTCTGCTGAAGGTTAAAAAAACAAACATATAGAACCATGTACTCATCGAGTATAATTGTTCAAAACAAGAAAATTTGCTAAAAATATAACTTACCATAATCAATCTCCTCCAAAATAGTCATGTCCGTTTCCTGATTGACACAATGCAAGAACTACAAAATGGCAAAAGAGACTATGCTCCCTATATTCTTCTATGGAATCATATGCAACCACAAGACACCGAAAGCTATACTGATAAAACAGTAGCAGTCAGTTTAGAAGAAAGAACTTAACACTTATGGAACTTCTTGGTTCAATAATATACAATGAAACAGCACTTTTTTCTTTTAAAAAAAATCAAGACGTAACAGAAGTACACAGTGAAAAGTGAAACTGCACACTCAAGATTGACTATAATTTTGATTTTCCGTTGTTTTTTCCTTTTGCTTCTTCCTCCATACTCTTTACCCCTCTCTTCATACCTTCTTCAATTCAAACGTCCTTGCACTAAATTCATGCCAGGAGCCAATCGGAAAAAGCACTGCACAAGAAGGTTGGTTGGATATGGTAAATCGTACCTTCCCAGTGGCTAAAGAGGAAGAGCGATGGGAGGTAAGATGAGCTTATCTTTCTTCTTCTTCTTCTTCTAATTACACAAACACACGCAGAAACACATTGAGAATAACAACCAAAGGACCAACCAACCTATTATTCCTCCTTTTGTGTTCAAGGAAGAAAATGCGTGCATACAGCACCAAAATACCACTTGACTGACTTTAAACATTCATGGTTGTCAAGCTGGTCAGGGTCTTGTAATCAGCCAAGTACGATTTAATTTTCCCATGGGAACTTTACACAAAAATCCCTTACCACATAGCTTATGTATGTATATTATACTACAGTTTTCCAACAATGTTCTTCATGTGAAAGTATGTCACGGAATCGGGAGGGGTTTTTTTTAATACAAGAGTACTGTATATGGATATGATATACAATAAAAATTGTTTGTAGTCATAGTTATGTAATCAATGTATGTTTTATTAACAATTTATAACAGCTTTTATGTAGTAAAAATGGTAGCAATTATAATTATGAGGATACAAGAAAAATAACAAAATATTTGTAGAAAAGAAAATTCACTGGAGTGGAATGGGAGCAACCGCGAAGAGGTTTTAATTTCAAAGAGATTGAGATCTTCTAAATGCGAGATTCCTTCTAAAGCAGTCCCGGTAGTTTACCAAGGTAATGTAAAGAGATATGGGGGCGGGGGTGACAAATTAAACGTTTTACAGAGAAAATCCTTCATTACAAAAAAGAACAGAAAGTCGAGCGAGGTTGTAAAAATCTCTGTCAACTGTAGAAGACCTTACTAATTAAACCTTGTACACTTCGGTTCGATTCCTGACCGTGTGATGGTAATCTTTCTGAAGGTTTTCCTTTCCCCTCCTTTTTGACTTTATGTTTTTTTTTTATTATTTGTTTAGTAAGATGACTTCTTCATTGTCTATCTAGGTGGAATTAAGAGAAAAAAATGTGCCCGTAAGCCACGTATTGACTACAAAACTGTGCTGTACAATCTCGTAGGATATACGACTCAATCGGTAGAGAAATTTTACCCCTTTGCAGAGTCATTTTTATCGTTCCAGTGAACCAACAGTGTGCGAGTGGATCTCGTATAATAATAATAAAACACACACATACACGCCTAACCTTACTTTTCTAACCGAAATTTAATTACTGGCAGTAAATTTTAAAATGCATATATATAAATAGAAAAGGGGAAAAATCTTTAAAATTTTTTAGAAAATTATCATATCTCTGGGAATCGAACCCGAGTTACCCAGGTAAATACCCGACGCGTTAACCACTATACCAAGCCAGTAACTCCGCAACTGCTGCTTGTCAGTATTCTTTATGGAGTAGTGCTTCACGGCACGCATGCGAGTAAAAACTGTTGACGACTTGGGAGGTAAAGTTCCTGTACCGATTGAGTCCTCAGGATAGTAATGCTTTTGGAATGAGTCAAAAATGCCTAGAACATTTGAACTTGTAAACTATTTATATTTTTTGTATTTATAGGCGGTATTGACATCTATGAATAATGTCCTTTCCTGAAGCCTGAGGTTTCACTTGCCTTACGGAGTACAGTATAGTTGAATGAAAATATATTCGTTAGCAATTTTGTAAGAAAACAGTTAGGACCTCTATTTAAGACAACATCTCGTTTTGTGGACTTGGAAAAACAATGCTTTGAAATCTTTAATCAAGAGGGATGGACTGAGAAGGTTTTATTTCGAGTTCTCTCGACTTTATTGCCCATACCAGATTCAAACGAGGTGGTCTTCAGCAATATTTCACACCGTCTCGATACAGTATACAGATAGATTTCTAAGGAATTTCATAATGAAAACAAAAGGTTTTACGGTTTGGAATTTCAAAGTTGGAATCAATTATTAAGTTAGCACAAATAAGGATAATTAGTTAATTTCAGAACGTGATGGCTCAGCGAATGCGTGTTTTCATGCTAATCGGGGAATTCTTGGTCTGATTTTCAGGAAAGACTATATAGTAAATTTAAATGCAATTTCGTTACTAAGCTTTGACGTCACATTTCTTTGTTTCCATGACAACGGCAATAAATTTTTCCACACTAAAGGTACCGTCACTGACATTTGATTAAAATAATGAGCTTTAAATTCTCCAGAAAATGCTAAATATGTCATCGAATGACGGGGAAAATTATATTTAATGAATTATGCTGTTCTTTCAGCACGGATTATGTATCCCGATCAATGTATTACCAATACCCGCACATCCATCTATATATTAAACATTTGTTTTTTTCTTTACTGGAATTTCTCATAATTCCAAAGCATACCAGATTCAGAGCTTCAAAACACTGGTCAGTTCCCAAATGTATTGGTCATTATATATATATCATATAACGTATTACCTTGACGGTGCATAAACATCCGCAAGTATCGAAGTTGGAAGTAAATATAAACCTTTTTAATTCTCGTGCACGTCAGTCATCAAAATCATTATCATCGTCGTTTTACAAATCACGTTCACCTTGGTTCTGCTAAGAAAGAAAACCAGGAAGAAGAATACTTTGAGAAGAAAGAAATAAGGTCCCATAATTCACCACAAACGTCATAATAAGGGAACATTTTATTCCGTAGTTGGTTGTTAATATTTGGCATAAAACAACGTTTCTCGATTTCTTTTTCATTAAAAAAAAATTCACAAAATAAAGTTCGAAATGTCAAATTCTCCATCTTTAGAAAAAATGACAAGTTTCTAAGCTAAAGTAATTAATTGATAAATTAATTGATGAGGTTGTCAATTAACAGGTTAAAGATATTAATTAGAATTACTAATTTAGCTGTAAGTAAGTAGAAATCTAGCAGGGAGTTTAGTGATAAAATAAGTGGGCGTTATCACTCAACGATTCCTACTTTTGCTGTGTTGATAGAAGTTCAAGGATAAGAAGTTGCTCAACACGCCATCTATGATTTATAACTACTAGTTTTACTTTTGCGTTGTTTTTAAAGAGTTATTAAGTTTCTAGATCGTGCTTCTTTATTTTCTGTTCATTTTCATTTCTTATTTCGTAGTAAGAAAAATATTCTAAGTTGGTTTCCTCTTTGCAAAGGTGTTATTTAACTACAGTATTACAATGACTTTCAAATATTGCGTGTGTCTATGCCCATGAGCATGCAAGCGTCTTGAATTTTTTTAAAAAAGTTTTTTTAGCTATATTTTTTCGTTTTCTTTTGTTTTCAAGACAGTTTTAGCGCAATCTCGGACATTAGAATTTTAACCTTCAAATTATTTCTTATTCTAAGAAATGTATTTTCTTTCTTCTGGAAAATTTATCGACATTTTTTTCTTCTAAAACTGTCCAAAACTCATCCAATCGAATGACTTCCTGTACTAAAAAGAAGTTGTTTTCTTTTTTAAGAAAATAACGAAATAACTTTGAGAATATGCAGTAAAACCTCGTTTATCCGGACTTCATGCGAATCTAACCAGTACCGGAAGAACGAAATTCCGGTTAAATTAGATTTACAATTTTTCATGTTATAAGCGCCTGCAAATACAGAAATACGGTAACAAAGTGGTTTATTTTACAAAAGACAAAATATATTTTAATAAACTGAGTGCAAATACAGTAGAACACTGCATATTTTTAATGTGGAGAATTAATTAGATTCTCTTCCTTGAACATTGTAGACGATGTATTTTCAAAATGATGAAATAAATGTTGTTGTTTTTTTCGAAAATCGTCCCGGATAAACGAGGTTTTATACTACAAACCAGGATTGATTGATTTAAAATCAATGATTTAAATTAAAAATTGTGATTTTTTTAAAAAAAGTAGAAATAAAGTGCAGTATTATTAATTATTCTGTGACTTGAATCATATAGCAGCTTGAAATTTACCCTTCAGTCCTCACGTGATGATAGGCACTTATGATGTAAACGAAAACCAAAGCGATCGACCTAGAATTTAACGAAGTATTTGATAGATTCATTTTGATTGGCTAAATTTTAGAAGAGAACGTAGGAACACAATTCACATCTTAAGTTTATAATTTGTATTACAAATGTGTTTATTTTTGTAATACGTATGAAAACGAGCACTCGCTTTCTGTGCGCGTGGTCACGGGTTCAAATTCCGCCGCAGTTCATTGAACAGAGTGGTTCCGAACCCACTTTACCAAAATCTGTAGGTCCCGTCCTTAGAAGCTTACCAGCTCGTTTAGGACGTTAATAACAATTCACTCACATATGGAAACGAACACATAAATACAGAAAATCCATTTTTTGTGTACAAAAAGATTTTTTTGTAACATTACCTACTTTGTGTATTTGTATCAAATTATTCATTTCTTCACAAACTGCTCAAAAGAAACTGATACTCAATGGAAGTATAAACATTACCTGTGTGTATGCTGAGGATGCAAATACAAAGTTGCGTATCCTCTATTGATTTGACTGCATTAAATAGCTCTCATTGAATTAAATTTCAAGACCTCTAGGCAACCTTGGATTAGACCGAATGGATGGATAATGATGGGAGAATTGGTGGAGTTAAGAAAGTGGGAGGAAACGAGAGAACCATGTATAAACCCACGCATACGGTTTTTGTTCACTACCCACATGACACGATCCGATATCGAATCGGGCCCCCACGGTCCAATATCACTGAATGACCGCGGCTACAAAATATCTCTCATACTTTATGGAATTTTTCATGGGGTGTTCCCAAATTGATAACGCAGTTTTGATGGCTGAAAAGTAAGTGAAATCAACTAAAATTTGTCTTTGTAAACTTAAATCCTAGAATATTTCGTTAGGAAGATGTAACCTGGAGAAAAGAGCCAATTGCGATTATAAAATTTGCAATCGTTTAGGAAGAAATGAAGAAACAGACGTCATTTTAGAAGGAAAGTTGATACATAGAAACATTGTAAATTGTTTCTTTTTCGAAGTTAATTACGGTGTATACCCCTCTGAATCAATTCATCGTGTATCGACGAAAGTAACGTAGAAGTTTCCTACATGTTAACTTCCCTTTGTAAAATATACCATAACTAATTAACGCCATATCTTCCTTCTTTTTCAGAATGATTACAAGTTGTTGTATTGCCTATTTTCAGGGATTCCGCCAGGATTTTCAACTTTTTGGGTGTAAAGTCAAAATTGGGAGGGTGTAAGTAGAGTTTTGAACGATTTCTGACCACAATAATGTTAAAGTTTGGGGTGTGTTCTCGAGAATTTGGGGTGACATCCCCCACAGGGGAGGTCTGGCGGAATCACTGATCCAGCTGGTTTTTCTTTCCATATTTCACAGAAGTTGAAAAATGCAAAGCCAATTTGAGATACTGAACGACTTCACTCACTAAGCTGGAGGGGTCTGACGGAATCACTGCCTATTTTTCATGGCTGTCTTACGCAGCGAAACCACATATTCGTGAATTTTACTTAAGCTTTTACTGGTTAAGATATTTGAAAAGGAAAAGCTAACTTAGTAGCTTTTTCAGGTCGCAAGTTATTTAAATCGAAAATTTTGATTTAAATAAAAATATATAAATAAATCGTTACTTTTTTTCAACTCTGCTAGAAACACAAATTTTAAAATATTATGGATTACCCTATACTACCTCGCTTTGATGTTCTGAATTTTTTACTGATCCAAGGAATTTGAGGGGACATAGCCCGTTCTAGTAGATTAAACTAAATTAAATATCTGGAAGGCTAATTGGGATTTTTGATCATGTAAGAGTATTCTCTGAATGCGCAATCTAATCCGTAGAGCGGCCATCGCTCATCTCTATTGTAGTTATTTTCTTACACATAAAACCATGCAAAACACTTTAAGGGCCAGTTGCACAAACCATTTTCAATTCCGAATTAATTTAATCACCGAGTAAATCTACGAGTCAAAGACAACATAATTATAGAGAGCAAATTTGCATTTTCTACATTCCTTTCATGCCATCTGTTGTCAGTTCAGCTTTACTAGAATAATGCTAGTAAGCCATACGCAATATGTACACTTAATTTTCTGCGGATCTATAAAATGAAATATCAGATGCTCAGCTCGCACTACATGCTTTGCTCGATGTTTTAAAATCAACGTAGAAATTGCATACTACTATTATTTCCTTCTAGTTTCGCTGGACTAACACTAGATAGTAAGAAAGAGATAAATAGAATGGGACTCGCCATCTCTAATTATTTTTATCCATGACTTCGCAGATAAATTCGTGGATTAAGTTACCTCAGGTTAAATGTTTTGGTCAACTGGCCGTAGAGGAAAGTTAGTAACTTCTGCACCTCTATGAAGCGTACTCTATCTGCAATAATAAGTTGGTACAGCAATTCTGAATTGTTGGTGCTTCCTTATTTTGAGAAATGACTCTACTAATTTAAGCCTCTTAAATCTCAATTCTAGCCTTAGCTAAATAGTTTACTCGCTCGCGAAAAACGGTACATTGACCAATTTTCATCCAAATCCTAAGGTCGATTTTCAAGATAAAATAAGTAGTACTGTCACTGAGTTATCACCGGAACTAGGGCCTTTCAAGATGGCGGTCGAAGTGCCTGTGACATCACGTTGGGTGTGTTGAACCTTAACTATAGTAAGGCTTTCCCCATATAGTACAATGAACCTATGCTACAAACTTAATGTGCGTCGGCTAAGTACACATGCACTGAGGTATTCTATTTCACCCTTTAAACTAATTTCACCAAAAGTAAAAAACTAACTAAATGGCTATCCCGCATCAATTTCATTAGATTAACAAAATTTCATGAAAATCTTTAGAATTGAATGCAAGGTAAAATTTACAACAATTGCTCGTTTTATGAGATGATATGATTTACAATTCTATGGACTTAACAGACATGTACCAAATATAAATCCAACGTAAAAAGCAGTGAATATTCTTCCGGGGGGAATTAAGGTAAAAAAGACGTAAAACTTCAGTCGGGGGGGGGGGGGAGTAGTTGTAACAATAGACTTATAGATGCTATCGGTTGGTCAGGTAGTGTCTACTTGAGGAGAGAATTAGCCATCAAAATTCTACAGATCAATCATAAATGCCAATTTTGTATGCCTTAATATTTCTTATTCCCTGTCATTATCACCGATAGCATTGTGTTTAGTGTTGGCCACGATGAGAAACTGAGGCCCTCTCGTCTCGAAAAGTTTTGTTTAGATAGTTCTGCTCTCGAAAATAACTAAATGGAATATTATGAAAGTTATGTATCGTCTCGTCTCTTTGTCTTGTGGGTAAAACTAATTAATTGAGTTCTCTTTGTCATAATAAGATCTTGGGGATAAGTCTACAGTCTTGCCCTAAATTACTGTAGGGTTTAACTCAAAGAGAAAAGCCCAATAGTTCAATCAAAGTTTTAATAGATCAACCGAAAGTAATAAGTGTTCCTAACTCTAATGAGGCTTGGTTGTAATTCTTCCTTCAGGTCCACATTTCGAAGTATTTCGTTCTTTTTCATCACTCCTTTCTAGAGGCTATATAACACTAAACTTCGTACAAAACATTTGCTTAACCGCAGTTCTTTGTTCATCAATACACATAGTGATTGAATATATATAGTGATTGAACATAATAGGATAGGAACGTAATCGACCATACGGGAATGCCGGAGACAAGCGCACATTGAGAGTTTCCAACACCTGTCAGTTTTTCTGAAGTTTTATTTATTAAGAATCTTGAAGAACGCAGAATTCGATTCCCAAATAAAAAGACAATTTGAATTTCAAAATCTTTGCCGCTATATTCTATATTCGGCCAAATCGGCTATATTCTAATAAATAAATAAATAAATAAATAAATAAATAAAAAAAAAAAACAGTAACCCCCTGCTACTTCTAGAATCCGCCAGCCTTTACAATACCAGGCGTTTACTATATTTCAGGATATATTATTCCAACATCTAGGGTTTCAGAATGGTTCTTCTAGTAGTAAGACAGAACGTCTTATTTTGAATACAGTTGAAACTACAAAATGACTCGCTCCATTTTGAACATACTTGAATACACATTTCAAAAGATTTATACCTGCTTTTTTTTTTAACCGTACTAAAAAGTAAAATAACATATTTCTTTTAACTGAGGGATATGTAGGCATAAATTCCAGCTATAACAACTCACACAGCCAAAATGTATTGTATTTTAAAGTTTCGCTTCTCCTAAAAATTAGCATTTTAAACAAAATGTGAATTAGTTCCAAAGAAAGAAATAACATTAACTTCTTGCTTCAGGACGTTATATTTTTTTCGACAGTGCTTTCGAAAATTGACCCATTAATTAACGAGTGTAACTGTCAAATGTTCTAAGTTCTATTTTTTATAATAGAATCGTGTTACTACCACGGTGCATAGTTTTAGAGTCGTTCCAAGCACTTTTATGATAAAATGTTTTAGATTCCCCCAAAATTTCAAAAATGTTAGAATGTGGAAGTGATAAAACACAAAATATCCATATCCGATTTTCCTGAAACTCTGCAAGTGTGTAAAGGGGTTTAAAATTAGCAGATATAGTCTTTTTTGTTGTGTCGGAAAACAATTTAATGGGGCTATTCCCCTCCAAAGTTCAAGAACGTTAAAATGTGTGGCAAAATACAAAATGTTCAACTTCGATTTGCTTGCAACTTTGCAGGCTTATAGAGAAGTTAAAATTAGGAGGCACGTATTTTTGTGTTTGGGCAGAAAGTCGATATGTGGGGACAACTTCATCTACAAAATTCAAGAATAATACAATGTGGATGTGCCAAATATCAAAGGAATGTATACCGAATTAGGTAAACTTTGCTTGTGAATAACACAGAAGGTGTAACGGAACACATAAAGCACATAAACGTAGGATTAGCAACCAAATAACATTTCAGTTGTACAGACATGCCAAAATAAAACAAGTTGTTTCTTATATATGAACAGGACAATAGAGGGTTAATACAAAAAGTTTATTAATATATTAACAGAAGGACCACGGAAGAGTAGTCGAGCGGATAACGCCAGCAAATTGAAAAGGAAAACTTTTCATACTTGATCCTTATATTCCATATTTTTTCTTACAAATTTAGAACAAAAATCCTTTACACAAGCTAGCACAATGTGTATGTATCATCTACTGCTTCAGAAAGTAACAAGAATTACTCGCTATTGTCAATGATCTGCCTTTCTGAAGTAATAAATGAACTAGGAATTCAAATAAGATGTTGTTGTTGCAAGGTTTCAAGGTACATAATCGTCAAAATAATGGTACTCTACAAAAATGTAAAGATAATGTTAGTTAACACCATACATATCGCATTAATGTCACTTTGCTATAAACATCACATGTAGAGTTATTGTTAGGGAAATGATAATGAAATAACTAAGTCTAATTAAGTAATCAATAGGATTGGTTACATTTTCTGATGTTTAACAATATGAGTTAGGGAAGGAAAGTTTTTGGGAGTTAGTTTTTGTCTTTAAGTTTTAAATGGAATACGTATACTGGTTATTCATCTAAATGGATATCTATGGATTTTATAATGATAATGAGATCAATAACGTATGGAGAAGCACTCTATCAGTGAGTAAAGTTTATAGCAGAGCTGATGTGTGCTGAAGTATTGAATTGAAGTGATATGTGCATTTGTAATTCCATTACATAATGTTTGTTGACAATGTTGCAATACCATTAACGTTGTACTTTGACGAGATTATTCTTAATAGAAAGCCATGGGCTTACTTTGATTACACGATAATAAAGTAAACTGATTTACTGGTACTAAATTGGTATGATTTGAATACTTATATTGCACGGGCATCTCTATATGAAATGTGTTACTAGCTATATATTTCTCAGTGGGACATTGGATCAACTACACTATAGTGTCTCCACTGTTCAATCTCTCGATCTAAGGTCAAGTACTAAAGATATTGATAACATACATAATAATAATAAATCAATTATTATTATTAGTTATTGTATCCACGAGAAAACAATGCCACTGGATTCTCAAATGAAGGTGGCCTTTCGTCAAAATAACCACTTTTAAACCATGTATATTGCAAGACCAGTGGAAATCTTGGAGAGGACAATTAATTGTATGTGAGGGATTGCAGTTTAACAATAAGATTACGTTGGGGGAGATTAATGTCACTGTGTAGTAACAGCATGACATCGGAAAATTTCCTCACAAAAAAATTTGCAAATCTTAAATCCAAACAAAAAATACATGTCTCTTAAGTTTAACCCCTCTACAAACGTGCAAAGTTTCAAGGTAATCGTAGGGGAACACTTAGATAGTAAGACATAGATCAACAAGAAGTCATCTGTATACAAGAAAATGCTAGGAAAAAAAAAGTAGATGAAAGGCGAACAACATTGGAGACAATAACGAGGAAAAGAAAGTAATTAAGGAAGAGAGTTTGTGAAGCAGAGGACATACACCAAAGAATGCAAATGAAAAAAAAAAAACCTGAAAGGGAAAAGACAAAGAGGATAA
Source organism: Lepisma saccharinum (assembly GCA_022664845.1). NCBI lineage: Eukaryota > Metazoa > Arthropoda > Insecta > Zygentoma > Lepismatidae > Lepisma > Lepisma saccharinum. The sequence continues at coordinate 8,422 of JAGDQP010014955.1, read as the reverse complement.
GAACGATTGCATCTTCTTGGAGTATTAAGGAAGTAAACTGAAACAAAATGAAAAGAGAAAGACCGGAATGAATGTGTAGGGACAAAATTGCCTTCAAAGACGCTTTCAGCACATTACCAGTGTGGATAATGAAGTTAATCCAGAGTGTTTCATTGTTCGTGCATGTGTGAATATACATGTTGATGTAGAAAGGTAATTCTCATACCATTGCGTGAACAAGTATACAAGAAGTCCATGGTGCAGATTTGAAACTTTTTAATACTTCCGGAATTACCACCAGAATCACGCAAGTAAAGAAGGAATCAGAAGACAAAACATAAAAAAAAAAAGGAAAAGAAATTAGGCGAAGGTATGGTTTCACATTAAAAAGCGAACAGAAAACGATTCACACATTCATATAAAAATAATAGGACTCCGTGTAAAGTCAAGGTTAGATGTTGTAGACTCCCAACCTTGGAATGAAACTGGGAACAAAACGATGAAAGAAATAAAATCCTCGCCCTAACAAGCCATGAACCAGGAGGCAGTCAGTAACAGAAAACTTCGTCTCTTTCTTATTATTGTTATTTGTTTCATTAAATTTGTTCTCCCATAGCCTTGTCTTCAAACCATGACATTCCTTCAGGACATCCATCCTTGATGCTATTACATGGGCATTACTCACGAAAACGACTACAGCAAACGCATCTGTTTCTTTTTCTCTTTTCTCTCTCCGACTAACATCCAGTATTACACGCAAGTGTCATACGAGAATTGTTTTAACGTTTGTGTGACATTACTTGTCAAGAAACATACACTATTACAAACACGAAAGAGATTACCGAATGTCCAGAATATATACATTAAGAAATAGAACTTCCGTATATAATAATACCTTTTCAGAATATTTCTACATAAGAGAGTGTAAAAGGACTGTGCTTAGGGAAATATGACACGGCTGAAACGGGTTTTATGTGGACTCCGAAACATACTGTTACTTATAACTATTAACTTTATATTTCAACGAAACATGCAAAACTTACTTCCGGTATATTTGTTCGTACTATACATATCGTTCGTAATGTACAATGCGTGCAAATTTTACCGGGCGCATGATCATGTAGTTGTTGGAGAAGTCCCGGAATTAAATTTAATTCTCTTACCATAGTGCCAGTAACATATATAGCAAGACCAAGCGGTCTAAGCTCAGTTCGTAGAGCACTGGCTTAGCTATCGGACCTGGGAACGATTCCAGCGGCCGCCAATACCATAGACCACATAATAGATAGACTTAACACGCATCCCCATTTCTGGCTGCTCTAAAACTAATGTTTTTTTTTGTTCAGAACACGTGATTTTGAATCCATCCGCTAGGTAGATCTGCCATAGACCTCTTAGCAGAATATGACGCCTATGGCAGAGCTACCTAACGGATGGATTCAAAATTACGTGCTAAAAATCCATTAGTTTTAGCGCAGCCAGAAATGGGGAAGCGTGCTAAGTCTATCTATTTTGAGGTCTATGCCCATACTGACTAAGGTTTTCCTCAGTCATACCAGCCAAATGCCGGGATGGTATCTACTAATTAGGCCCTGGCCGACTACCTTACAACATCATCTCCCTAGCCTATTCCGGCCTGAGCCTGAGATGCTTAAAGGCCATAAATACATTTAAAATATATAACACGAAAAGTTACCAATTTACTATTCTTTATGGCTAAAAATAGGCACTACGGAGAGGAGTCAATCCTTGTTGTAAAGAATAACCGGAATATTGTGGTGCCATATGTTAGCATTCTACTCTCTAGCGTGGTGTCATGTGTTAGCATCTTGCAGAACTGTCTTATGAAGGATAAATAATGTTGCCGTTGGTTTCCCGCTTTCTGCTTGGTGTACTCAGTAGAGAGTCGGGACACCTCACATCATGATTTTTAATCTTCATTTTCTCGAACAACTTTACTTATTTTGTTTGTACTTATAAATAATTGCTTACTTTTGATTTCTTTTACATTCTCAATATTTTACACAAGCCATGGAAATATATCAGGATTTTTTTCTTTACGTGCATTTTCAACATTTAACGCAATTCACTGAAAAAAAAGTTTCACGGAAATAGGTAAGATTAGAAAGTCAGGTTATATATACTTTTCATTATACGTGATGTTGGCTCCACATATCGATTTCAGCACATACCCACACAAACTCCAAGTCCAAACCAAAAGAAAAAAGTTTTAGACTTGGAAAAAGAACATTTAACGTTTGTAAACATTTACAAATATTAGCCGCTTAACTGGAGGGGTAAATGGGAAATGTTAAGGCTTTCTGATAAACATTTTTATTTCATGGATATTATCGAAAATTTGTGTTAGAAATTTTGCGTGCTCTAAATCCTAGCAAGAAACACATTATAAAGGATATAAAAATCGTGATGCTATCTACGGATCGCTCAAGTTTCTGACTTTCCGGCTGTCACGCGCGAAGGACGGTTTTAGTTTCTGAACATCATTCAGCTAACGTTTGTCACTACACCTTTGTTTTATCTATTATTTCGTTTCAGGTAGTGAACGTTGCTGATAAAGCAAATTAGGGAATGATCTAATAAAAACGGCCATCTGTGGAAAATCACCTGTGATCTGAAGATGATCAACATGGCCAAAAGTTTCATTCTACGAGCCGGGTCGCCGCCATGAAGAATCACGGAAGTAACGTTAACACAGGAACTGAGCTTTCATATTATTTGTTAAACGTGACGTATCGAGTTTGCATCGCGTGTAAAAAAAAATATATCCTGATATTCTAACCTAATCCATTTCAGCGACTTTGGTAAAATGTTGAAAATACAAAAGGTAGCAATTATTTATAAGTACAAACAGAAATTTGATGGTTTTTTTTTTTTTAGAAAAATGATGAGAAAACACGAGCTGGGCGGAAAGCGAACTTCCGCCTCCCGGCGCTCTACCGATTAGGCTAAGCTGGGAGCTGGGGCACAAGGCTTTGGCACGGATCCTTCAGAATGTTTGAGCAGAACGCTAACAAATTACAGTGTGGTAAGGTAACGAAACTTCCGTGACTCTTTGCGGTGGTGACCTCCTTCTCAAGTTCTAGCCTCTCCTTCCATCTAGAATTTCGTTCGCGTAGATCCATATAACAGAATATGATTTTGAGCGATGCTTCGAAGATGTGGAGAAAAAAATTCTCAGTTATTTCTAATCATTGATTTTCTCAGTTCAGTATCTAATTGTTGTATATGTTGAGAAGCGTTACGTTCCTTTTCGATAGTGTCCCTTGAGAGTTCATTAAAACAACAAGCGTTTGCTGAGACGAGGTCGGTCTAACCTCAGTGCTGATAATGTTTTTTCTTCTTTTCTAAGCTGTCAAGCTCTCTAACAAATTATTAACTTGTATGAAAAAAGTACATAAACGTGTTGATGAAATAAGTGGTAATCGAAAGTGAAAGTAACATAGACAAGAAGGGATTAAAAGTTAAGTTACATATGGTGCCCGAAAGGTGCTTTAAAAATATTAAAGAATGTACTTATTTTTTACAGTGAAGTAGCTAGCAAATTTTGTTAATGTTGATAGTAACAACAACAAAAACATTTATTTCATGTAGCTCATAATTTTACAAAAGCATTTTCTCATGTCTTCTCCCAATAGACTATTTGAAAGTCATGACATCACAAATCTCCGTTGTCTTGTCGACCGTCAGCAAATTTGTCCGAAACTGAGATTCAGCCTCGCTTGAACTTAATTGTTGGCAAATAAATTACTCAAAATCATGGCCCTGAAATCACTAAAAGATTGCTCCATAAAGCAGAGGAATATCACACGCAGTGCTGATGAACAATGTTCTGTACCATTTGTTTGGACAGGCAGCACATTTTGTTACCATGACAACAGGTCAAGTGACGTAGGATTTGACCAGTCCTTTTGTATGTGTTGCAAAATATTCACTCAATTCCAGTAAATAAAAGAAATTGATGAATATTTAAAGCCCAGATTGAAGATGTTTAATGGCCTAATTGTTTCCAGTAGCAGGTTAACACCCAACTGGACTTTAATCAAGGTTTATTTCTATCCACTATTGAAATCATTAGGCGCATTTATGTGATAACGATATTGAGAAAAAAGGAATGTTGGACGCTAATGGTCTTTGTTTGCAAATTCACACTGAGAAAATGTAAATCATTATCTTTCTCACATGGACGTCTCGAGATGAGAAATTCTTTTGATTGATACGTTGTGAAAAAGAAAAAAAAAACTATAATGAATGCTAATTCACACTTCTTTCAATGAATAAATTCTTTCTTCAGGGAATACTTTAGGAAAGAACAGATGCAATTCTAAGATTCAGAAGCGCAAGCGTGTTGATCAAAAATAAATATTCGTCACATGATCTTTAAGAAGACGAGAGAGTAAGTCGTGTGATTTGTAGGTGATAGCAAACTAAGATTGATTTATTCGTCTTTGGATAATAAGTCTATTCCGAGTTTGGCCATCGATTAGTTGTTTGTTATCTACAGAGTGATATTTGTCGGGGTGAATGAGGGGGAATTCCCTCTTTGCAGCATTGTATCCCCGGTCTGATTGAGGAAAATAATCCCTAGGGGACTCATGTTATAGGGGGATTTTATATTACCTTTATTTATTATTAAATGTGCTACAGCAGAGCCTTAAATACTGGCTTGAACCCTTGTGGTACATTCAGCCGGCTTTTAGGTCGTCTGAATACTGGGAAGGAGCCCTTTAGTGGCGAGAGTGGCATATTATCCTTTCCAGCGCATTTTGCCTCGGATTTAAAGTTAAGCCTACATCAGATTCCAACTTAATAGGAGGCCCTATCCTGAGAAGGATAGCCACTGTGTTTAATGGCGAATAAAGTGGTTTATCAGATACATGCCCAAGCACGAATGAATCCAGTAAGCTGTTTCGCTTGAATTGGACACGGGGATGTTATGCAGTTATTGGAGTGACAGACGCCTATTACTTTACGTGGTCGATTATGACGTAAAATCATAGCTCTACCTAACGGAAAGTGAGGGAAAGCTTATTGGTATTGCGTTTTAACGAAGAAACAAGTGAAAGTATTAGTGCAGAAAGATTTCTTTCAAAGAGAAATGGACCAAGGAAGATGGAGGCGTCCGTCACACACCTGCAGTGACTTTGAAAGATCCTTCCACCTCAAACACCAGAACCAGATCGTTTTTCCGCATCTCTGCGCTGACACTGCGTGGCTGTCATGTTCCATTTTTGGCATCACACAAGAAACACTCTTTGCATATCATGTTCAGTCAATGGAAAGGATCAGTTCTGCGTATGTAGTTAACGAAGACCATTTTTCTTAGGATTTCATCAGTAGCGTTTTCTTGTGTTTTCTCTTAAAATGGTATTGTGTCTGGCAATTAACCAGATGAAGAGACACTTAGTTTCACAGTGAATAAACATTATTCAATTGCGGGTACTTTTGTCGTTAAAGCAGAACCAATAGGGTAGATCGGGTCTATTTTAATCAAAGGGCTAATTAAATCAGAGGGGTAAACACAGGTCAATATAATCGTAATTTGCGATATTTTTTTAGTCTTCGCTGTATCGACTGAAGTACCACTGGGGAGAAAATCTGTTTCATAGCGGTTTTAACCTTTTCTTTTCTTCTGATCTACATAGCCTCGGGCTACCCTGCTAACTTTATGGTTATAAAATATATATTTTGTTCTTGGCTGAACTGGAACTCAGGATGTCACGGTTACAAACGTTCTTTTTTTTACTATATATCTTTTATACGTGTTCCAGTACGGTATCCGGAGGATATTTTCATCAAGGCTATATCAATCGGAAGGAAATAAAAGTCAATACCATCATACTTCGCGAGATTTGTTCCCAATTGTTACTTCAGATGGAGGACAAATTTCAGAAAGCATGATGATATTGCCTTGTTTTTGTTCCTTCTGTTCTATGTAACATCTTGATCGAAGTAGTCCCAGGCTAGCATGTATATCTTTTAATTTTGATGTTTAGGTAGTTACCTCTCTTCCATATTATATTGTACAGTATAGCCTATAAGGATGACAGCACCAGTGGTCAGCCAATAAGGGACCTTTCACTTATCCCCCCCATATTTATTTCTTGGTCTAATACTTACACTTACACGCTTTACTTTCGTTTTTTTTTTTTTACACCTTTCTAAACTCCGATAAGAAACATTTGTAACTCAACATTTTACACGTATTCTATATAAAGATTATTTTTAAGAAAATGGACAATTTTCATCAGTGGTCGTCTACTCAGAACCAGTGGTCAGCCAGGTATGTACCACCTGTCGGACACGTGTCAAAAGGAAGTGATATATCAATGAGAATAAGTACTGTACTTTACATTCAGAAATACTTGATAATTATCATTTAGGTCTATTAGAAATAAAGTGTTTATATTCGTATAGAAAAAGCTAATAATTATATCGTTACATTTACTAAATTCTAAAGAAGGTTTTGAAAGAAAACGAATGTTTTGGAAAACTGATGTTATTTATAACTTTGCTACTATTTGAGTTTTACTTATAATGTTTTGCTTATTTGTTCGTGATGGGCAGATGTATCGTCTTACATAATGTTTCATTTGTCATCTATTTCTGCATTGGTAGAGAATTGACAATAGTACATTTTCGCCCTTCTACCTTGAACGTGATGATATCTATCAATTTTAAATTAAAATATATCTAAGTATAAGTGCTCTGAAAATGACTGTTAGATATTAGGAAGAAAAGAAACAAATTTAACATGACATCAAAACTAAATAAGAAACACTACTTATCGGTTCCCTGACCGAAAACAGGAACGTTCGTGAGTTGAATAAACGTCAAGTCGGCCACAATAATGTACTTACCCCAGTAGCACACAAACGTTGAAAACACGTGGATTAAACGTTAGTACCGAAACGTTGTGTTAACGTTGTAAACGTACCGAAGTGTCCGCCTGTTCAACGGTTAATTCGAAGTTGAATAATGGTTCAGAAGAAACGGGTTTAAATGGACAAAACAGAGCATGATTTCTCAACGTCTATTTTTAGACACACATTTAGTTTCATTTTATCCGTTTCTTTTACGGTGTTCATTTTCCAACAGTAAATAATCCGAGCGGTTGCTGTGGGGTTCGAACACAGAAATGTTTTGCACTTCTCGTTCGCAGTTCGACGCGTTGACCACTTATCCAAGAATCCACCTGGAGGGGGCGCTACTCTTTTACTGTATTGTGAAATTAAATGTTTATTGAAATATAGTTTAAAATTCAATCTCTTTTCAACATACAAATGATGACAAGAAAAATATAGTTATTTTCATTGTATTTGCTTTTAATTATAATGTTTAAGCAATTAACTTAGAAATACAAGTGTGAAACGAAATCTAGGACATAGTAACAATGATAGTTGAATGTACGTCACATTAACGTCGTATCAACAAAATTCTGATTTCGTTGAAATGTGATTTAAAATTCAATCCGTTATATGTGTGCAAGAAGATCTAAATGTACCTTCAGAAAGACATGATAATCTTCCCTAACTCCTAGTACACATTACTTACATTTCCTAAACACAAATCCAAGAAAATTTCAGAAAGGTTTGTTCATAAAGTAAAGATTTATTTTTACAGTGTAGAATTAAGATTTTGTAGTGAAATAAATGTTTCTTTGTTTACAGTGTAGATTTATCATATTGTAAGCGATAATAAAAAATAGTTTTGTGGTCATGCATGAACCCATCAATAGAAGAAATATTTTCAGAAATCCGTCTAAACTTACTCAAACACATATAGTCAGGGGTGGAATGCTAAAATGTTACATGCGTATACACTTAGCTTGTTGTAACGAATCATTTCCCTTACTATCCCATATGCCTGGATATTTCATCAATTTTAGGTGGGAATACGGTAATACTTAAAACACTGAGGTGGGTATACGCCATATACCCGCGTATACCTTCCATTACACCCCTGCATATACTAGCAGTCAATCACGTCCACTAAGAGAATGTGACGTTATGTGAAAACAACTGTCGTGTCATTTTTTTTTTTTAACATATAGCATTGCTACAACAACAATTGCCAACATTTTTTTACAAACTCATTTCAAAACTTAATCTTATTCGTGAAATATATTCGGCGGATATGAGGTGTCAGCATTACAAACAATTAGTTCGTTTGTCAAATAACTTTTTTTTTGTGAGGGTTGAGAATGCTTTTTTTTTTTTTCACGTAACTTACGTAAGCACATACAACTTAACTGGACACTGCAGGACATTCATTTTCACATCCACGCTCACAAATACATGGGAAACAGGTCAAGGCGATTTCTTCTTGCAATTAATGTATTTAGTGTTGTCGCTCTCTTCTGTTGCGAATACCAAAACAACCATGAATAATTAGCTCTAAGAATATTCTATAACACAATTAATTT
>JAGDQP010014954.1:21249-31988 GCA_022664845.1 Lepisma saccharinum | reverse complement strand
CCGAAACTAAGTGAAATTGGACAAATTACAAAGGCACATTTTGTCTTTATTTTGATGAGAGCTTTTCGTCCCTTGAGTTTTGACAATGAATTTTTGTCCACCCTGCATACAAGCCCTAATCTTGGCGTAAATGTTGGTTAGACTGTCTCAGTTTCAAAGCTGTTTACAGCAATACGTTTTAAAGGAAATTCTGCTCTTATTTAATATGCAACATGACCCTCCCCATTCCCACTTGGAAACATTGATGTCGATCCAAAGTAGTGGATTTTAAGATGGCGGCCATATTCCGGACCGGGAATAGAAAAGGTAGCCTCAGACATTCTTTCATCGGAATATTTAATTTTCCTTTCCGTTTCCGAAATAAAAACATGTGCTGGGACTTTTGACTCACCCTGTATTTTCGGCTATTCAAGTTGCTACTTTCTAGCTTTTTGGATCATTCATTCAAGTCAGTAAAAAAATGACATCATTATGTTGAGACCATTGAGTGGATATATAAATACTAGTTTTGTAATATTTCTTTGCACTTAATTGTTTCTTCCTTGTTTTATTTTTCTCTCGCGGATAACTATGATTGTCTCCTTTGCGATTGTTTCCTTCCGCCCTCAGCTCTTGTCATTGCTTGGCTTTTGGTTAGTTAAGAACGTGTCGCAAGATTTTGTTTCAACAAAGAACATTAGCATGACCACACAATACCTTCTTTCACAAGGAATTCCCATAAATCATATTCCGCGTTGCAGAGTCTAATTTGTTTCGGAAATATTCTCATTATTCAGTTTGTTTTACAATGCAAGGTTAAACACTTTGCTGCACTAACTGAAACATTTATCTTGGAATTTCTCCCATACTTTCAGTTTTTCTCTGTTCACTTCACGTGGATTTCCTGTCATGATTTGTTACACAATATCGGAAAATGATACTTTTTTTGTTCACTTTTAGACTCTCGTATATCAATTTCTAAATACTTTGACAATAAAAGAAAAAGAGTTTCATAATTCGATAAAAGGAAAAGAAATAACTATTTATTATTTCATTTCTTACAGCTATTTAAAATGCAATTAACAGCAGAAAAAAGGAAAAAGAGTTAACGTGATTGGAATTGTGTAAAAGGGTATTGTGTTAGTTTTTAGTCCACACTCGAGTGAACGCGACTCGTGTTTCTTCTGTTTGTTTTTATCACCTCTCTTCCGTACTGAAACATTGAACATTTGTCTCATACGCCATAGACAATACAGTATCTATATGCATTTATAGCCAGTGCAGAACAGATATATACATATTTTTTACGCCTGTAAAGTTCGATTTCACAACAGGAAATCAGATTGAAACAGTTCCATACCGCGCGCGTGTGTGCACATCAAGAACTTTTTAAAAATATATATTTATTTTGAATGATTCAATCAATACCTTTTGTTATAGGAAACGTGAGAATTTGATTAATACAGAATATCAATTAATAACCTTGTTCTGTTCCGTTATATTGTATTGGATCATAAACCATACCAGCCGACCGGGTAGCTGTGCGGTCTAAGGAGTTAGGCCAACGACTCGTAGGTCCTGGGTTCGAGTCCTGGCATGGGTGTATTTTAACTCGAACGTGACGCATAATCGTGATGGGCCGAAGTCAACAGTTACTACACTGGCCCATATAAAATGAAATTTACTAATTTATAAGCCAAACCAATTGAAAGTAAATACGATCTAATTTATTCGAGCTAATAATGGTCAGTGGTTTATCAACAATTTTCAAGTAAGTAGGAGTGCGTGGCTGGAAGAACAAAATTAGAATTGGAAGGATAAAATTATCTTAAATGCCTTTCTTGTTCTCTATGCAAAGAAATTGCATAAATTGTGTAGGGTTAAAATACACGTCAAAATAAAACAAAAATGAATTCGAATGTCAGATGTATTTACAGTATATTAGATTTTAGTTTCTACAGATTAACATGTTGGATCCTTATTTTCAGGGATTAGCTAATCACTTTCACATAAAATTTTTACCACTTTCCTAAATTCTTGCTGGGCACACCAAGATGGTGGACCGACGTTTTGATGTTTGATATATATAAGTCTAGTATACATATTGTTAAATATTGACCTATCCTCTAACGTCCTTGGAGACTTCAGTGACGTCACCTGTGAGACACTTTTTTAATTCTATTTACATTGAAGATAGGTTTCGTTGGGAGTGTTTCCTGGTGAAACATTCTCATTTAATTTTTTCATCTTCGCTTACAGGTGATTAAAAAAACAACTCGGAATCAATCCAGATAGCTGGTACGTATTCCCAGCTTTACATAGGTATTTAACTTTTTTTTTTTTTTTTTTAAGTGAACTAATCTTGCCAGGAGAGCATCCATCATTCTAGTCGAGCGGTTAGTGCTTTTAATTGTCGTGACGATCCTGTTAGGTCTCAAATCACGCGTTCTTGTCGGAAGCCAAGAGAAAGAACGTGACATGCGTCTCTGTCGTGTTGTGTTCGAGGTTGTTGAACTGATCAGCGGATCGCTCTTTCGGTTCTTATAGACTCCAAACAGATCTTCCTTTAGATAATAAACCTATATTTTATTCTGTTCAGGAATTCGGTTTCTTTCCTTTTGCTTACTAATTAGTCAATGTAAGTCTACTACAAGATTTTTCCTTTATTGTGTCTTGGTTCGACACAATTAGTACTTCAGTTGTATTTCTTTGAGTACGCACAAGGTAAGTGTGTTCTTTTGATAAATATGCGTGCATTCTTGTTCGAGCCAATCCTGACTGATTTTTTAAGATGTTTTCTTCAGTAACACTAACCCAATGGCGGATTGATTGATACCATCCAAATTAGGCCCTGAGTGAAAGATATCTAAAGGCTATAAATACGGATACATTCAAATAGACGTTTTCTAAGCTCTTTTTATCTCTCGTCAAATATGGCAAATGAATGTTGAGATAGTATCTAGAATAAATCTTTGACTTGTCCAGTCTCATGCGTTTGTCTCAAAGCGAATGAAGGATAAGCGGGTCAACTCAGTTTTTATTTATGTATTTATTAAGAATAATTCAACAGGCTTATAACCTGTTACAGCCCTCTGTAAAAGTAGATTATAATGCAGATTTTATCATAGTGAAACATAGCCATTCTATCATATGAGTAGAATAATAAGCATAATATAAGCACAAAAGAAATACACCAACATAAAATCTAAACATTCCACTAATACCAGTTAAGTAATAATGTGTTAGTTATACTGTACCGGAACAAACATAGTAGATAATAATTTTCCTTTTAGGTTTAATGCGCCCATCGTAAGTGTCTTGTTTGGTCATTTTATGAACACTTAATTTTGTTTGCTTCAGATTAATTTTATTACTTAATTCTGCTAACTTCTGTGACTTTGATTAAATAATATCTATCTCATTTTTTATTCCACATAATCTGTTGTACCAGAAATATTCCCCAAACGGGTGACTCTTTAAAAATTGCAATTCGGGCTTTCGTACAATGGAGTAGGACTTGATCAGTTCGGATTCTAGTATGAGGTACCCGAAATTGGATTTTAGAGACCAAATAAATATGCGGTTATGAATTAATTTATAACAGTGATTCAGTAATGACTCTTCTGTTCTAAAGCATAATGAGTAAAATTGTGACGTAATTTAGGATAAAATCCCTTTGTTCGTACAAAGGGTTAAAAGAAACCAGTGACTGGGCCATTGAGCTGCACGTAACGATATATATTCGAGTGCTCGATTAGTATCTGACTCCAGAGCCAACAGTTAACCCTGGGTCCTTTTCCCGTTTAATCCAAAACGGATAAAACTTTCAGATTTTTTTACGTTTGTTGTCGAAGTGCGTACCGTCTTTTTTAAATTTAATTAGTGCGTACTCTTGAGTTGATGCACTACATTTAATAAAACATTCCATAAATAATATGCATTCTCTTTGAAAGAATTATGATATAAATTAAAATTCGGACCTAATGTAGATAACAAGCGTAAAAAAACCGAGTTGGAATTGAAAATTCGGTCGATATTCGATTAAGCAGGAAGTGGACGATCGAGATTAACCTCCGCTCCTTGACTTCATATACTCATTTAATTTTTAATGTCATCGAGCAGTCCATTGTCGTTTAGGTAGAGGTCACTGGGTTGGATTCATTTGGCTCATACCTAACGGATTTTACTGTTACTTACCTGCTTGATGTAAGCATTACATCACCGCCAAGATAACTTATTGTCCTGATGCTGGGAATGTTCTATTAATTCGAATTCCTAATTAATTCTTTCTGTACATTGAATACGAAATAATGAATATAACAATGCATAACTTTCACGATATCAACGCACGAAGATTTTTTTAATTACTATACAAGATCTGTGATACCATGCTAAAGAAATTGTTCCAAAGTTTTTGAACTACAGTAGTACTGTGACTACTTTTTAAAGAAGAAATCGAACGTTCACTCACTTAATTTCTAACAATTGAACAAAAAGTTGATGATACTTTTATTTTGATATTTTTAATTATTAAAAGGGCATGGAGCTATACCAATTAGACACTGGAAGGATACCTGTCACTTCTTCATGCTCATCTGAGATCCGTTTCTAAGACTTGTAATTAATTACGTATGTTGATTGACATATCCCCAAGCTTCACCACTACTCACAAGATGACGTTGATATTCGCCAGGACGTGCTGTTCCTAAAGAGCTGAGCCCATTATATTTTAATTTGCTTCTCAGAAAGCAAAGTGTTCACTCAGACTGTATAGACAAATATATATATATATATATATATATATAATTCGCTAAGCGGGGAGTAGTAAGAAAATTTTAAATTAGTAACCGTTCTTCCAAGGTCATCATAATGTATTAGTGGGCGGCATTGAAATGGAAACTCCTTTGCATCTCTATGTTCGTTTTTATTTGAAAGTTTATCACTGAAGAGGCTATTGTTTAGTTGTTAATAAGCTGTACAGAAGAAAAATTGCAGTGAAAAAGTACAACCATATCGAATGTAATTTTCGTCGCCATTGTGCGATAACAGGTAGCTGTCACGTGCCTTCAGTCCATATCGTTTGAAACCTTTTCATCGCATTCAGGTATCCATCCACATAGAGTTCGCGTAGAGTAAGCGGGTGCAAAAATCCGCAGTTTGAGTTTGAATTACTAGATCCGAAAGAAAGAACGGGAAAATAACGAATTTCGCACAGATGTTGAAGTGAACATTCCTCTATATTTTGAAGCTGCCAGAAAGTCTACCTATTTATCACTTAATGAGATACATCCATTTAAAAGAGAATGCACAAATTCGGATTTTTACCCCAGTATAGGGGGCAAAAGTCCGCTGAAATACAAAGTAGGAAATCGAGAAACACGTATTTTTATTAAATTATTTAAACCACATTTTGTTTATTGAAAGAAGAAACTAATGCGATATGTTTTTAAAATTAAGATCATATTAAAAACTGTTCAACCTCTAACAATAAAGTAGACTATAATATGTGAATATCGTATAAAGAAGTTACAAAATCATTCAACAGCACGAATGTTACTTTTAGCGAGAATTGAAGTCTATATATGTAGCAATATCATTGCGTGTAATGTTGATATTTTTCATTGAATTATAATTTATAAAATATTATTCGCTACACACACAAAAGCAACAACCACCAAGGTATGAAGTTTTTCTTCGTACTAACAAGAAGACTAAGAAAACATATTATCTTACTTATTGAAACAACGCACCAAAAATATGATCGCTCAAAGAAAAGTTAGTAGGAAAAAGATTTAAAAAAAAGGTGTTAAGAGAGGGAAGAAGGGGGAAGGGAAAACTATTGTGCTCATATCTCAATTAGAACTGTAAACAAAAATTGCCGGCAACAAAGCTCAAAACCCTTTCCCCCCTTGTTGACAAGAACCAGATAAGAATTTTGCCACCCCATTCAAAAAAAAAAAAAAAGATCCTAATGTTCAGAGCCAAATATAACATCATACATCCTATGGCTCGTCCATCCAAACGCAAACATACATATATACACATACACGCAATTACATTCATACATACACTGACACACACAATAATACATACATACTTATAATTATTCTTATTGCAAACAACATACGAGAGGGTGCTGATAAGTTCCTGCCTTTATCCAGAAATAATTGAAACAGAGCCAATGTACTGCAGATGTATTCAACATATTCCCCCCTGAGCCTACCACATTTATCATACCTCTCCTGCAACTTCTGTAGTCCCTACAAAAAGAAGTTCTTTGATTGCACCTGAAACCAGCTCTCTGTGACTTCAATTACTTCAGAAATGTCACCAAAGCGATGTCATTTCAGATATGTTTAGTTGTGGGAACAGGTAATAATCAGAGAGAGCTAGATCAGGTGAATAGGGGGATGTTCGACCAATTTGAAATCCATGGAATTCAATTTGTCCGTCACAATCTGGAACTTGTGTACTGGAGCATTGTCCTGCAAAAGCAAGATGTCTTTCGCCAATTTCGATCAACGTTTCTTCTTGATAACCTCCTTTAATTGACCCAGAAGTTTTGCGTAGTATTCGCCAGTTATCGTAGAACCATCCTGGAGGTAGTTCACCATCAAAAATTCCATCCCTGTCCCAAAAAATGACGCCAGTAACTTCTTCGATGACTTCTGTGCACGAAACTTCTTCGGACGAGATGACCCCTTGTGGCGCCATTCCATGGACTGATCCTTGATCTCGAGATCATACAGATGGAGCCATGTTTCATCCTCAGTCACTAATCTGGCCAACAGATCCTGTTCACCAGCATGAAAAATGAGCCCCAATGGCCTCCGATGACTTCCTTCGATGCAGTTTCTGATCACTGCACGAGCATTTGGGAACTCATTTGGCAGAAAGCTTCCTCGTGTCCAGTACATTATGGATGATGAATCCTACACGCTCCCGGGAGATGTTCACTGTTCAGTGTGTCAGTCTTCGTGGCAGGTATTCGCCGATCCATAAGAATAAGGTTACGCACAGCATCACATGTTGCCAGATCCATTACTGATGTAGGGCGCCCCTGCATACTTCGTCTTCGACACTGAATTGTCCAGTCTTGAATCGAGATGTTCAAGTTGTTATGGTGCTGTACGAAGGACACTTATCTCCCAATGTTTGTGACGTGACGCCATGAATGTCCTTCGCAGACTTTCCTTGGAGGAACAGAAACTCGATCACACCCCGAACCTCCAGCGGCGTGAAACTGGCTTGTGCCTCCGCCATGACTACTTCAAAGCTGAAAAACAGGAAGAAGTAATTACCGGAGGAACATTATTTTTGCACACCAGAGCATATTAACATTACAAGTTTTCAAACGACATATAAATCGAGATTGGGAAATTGAGGGAAAGAAGAAGCCAGAAACTTCTCAGCACCCCCTCGTACCTTATTAGTTGGGTTTATCTGTTTAGACTTGAACAAGTGTTTTTGTAGTGCTTCCCAATAGCGAATTTAAAGATGAAACTGTCTGTATATACATGGCTTTGGTTTAAGTTAAAAGTATTTAAGTAATGTTATAAACTGCATTTTAATTTAAGAATAAAATTATTTGCATGTTTGAGGCAAAAGTCCGCATTTGGATTCTTGTCCCACAAAATATTCGGACTCTTACCCCATTCGCACATGTTTCATTCACAATTAAGTACTGGCGCCATAGCTGATAGTGAAAAGGAAAGGTAGGTCTAGTGTATGTTGTTATTCAAGAAGCGTTTTAATAGAAAATAAAACAAGTCGCAACCTCTCCCACCGAATGTAGTACTATTTCCCATAAAACAAAAAATTATATCAAAGTAAGACAAAACATAACTTACCTCATCGTATTTCCAAATTGCAGAGCACCAGTTCATGAACATGACCAGTACACGTCCGCCATTAAACCTTCCTATAGCACAAGCGGTGTTGCACAGCTCCAAGAAAAAGTACCCAAAAAAACCAAAAGGACTTTTGGCCGTGGACACTCTACCCACGAATGCCTTGTGTGTTTTAATCGTTTGTTTTAATCTTTAACTATTCTTATGCATACTGTATATGCAACCAAAGGCTTCCGAGCCCGATAAAGCTTATAAGCGACCCGCTCAAGTTTTTCTACACTCCACTATGAATTGTCATTATATTACGTATAGTTTATGGCTAATATTTATTATTTTGATATTAATTATTCGCTTGTTATGTTTAAATTTTAAAAAACACAAAAACATTATATAATATATATCAATAAAAGAGTGACGGGTCCAGAGAGAACCCCGCACCCCTCCTCAACGGAAAATATTTTATTTTTTATAGCAATATTTCAACAATTTACCTTATAGGTTGGTTTAAATATAAAAATGAATTTTTCGTTATAATGTTGTTAGTGTTTCATATTCCACCATAAAACTTAACAATGTAAGGAGAAATATGATAAATTTATACTTTTAAAAACATTCATTTACCTAGAAAAATGTCGAAAATATCCCTGATATATTCCTCAGATCAGCGCCCCCTTCTCATTAAAATCCTGGATCCGCCCCTGCAATAAAAGGTGTATTAGAGCTGTATTATACACTCCATAGTCAGTGAATGATAATACATTCCTTCTAAGTTTCAGGTAGCAGCTGTACGTACAACGAATATTTATACTTCATCAACTCCCAGCAGCAGAATCATAAAAGTTCCGTCCTTGAGATTTTAAAAGTAAAAATGTAAAATTTTACAGCTGCCTAAGGTGCTTCAAATCGGAATAATAGAATACTACAAATACTACAGGAAAACTATTTTAGAAGACATTCCTATCACATTTCATAACTAAATTGAACCATCATACTTGCGATTCCAGTGTTTCCAGGCGTAAAACCTTTCGATGTTTGAGAATCTGTTGAAGATCCTGGATCTCCAACTGAGACCAAATAGTTAGAAATTATCATAGGACTGACAAGAAAGAATAGACGCAAAAGAGTCAAAAGTTTCGAACTCTTACGCTTTTTTTTTTTGTAACGAAATATTCTCATATTAAGTTATAACCGAATTAATTAGCGCAAGTAAAAAGGCATAATACTCAAATCTTAATACAGTACTTCCATAGAAATAAAACACCTGAAAGTGTTGTGAAAATATAGATTCTGCTACCCTGATTTTCTTCTTGACACTGTTGAAAGATGACATATCATCAACATTTAGAGCAATTGTCAGTGTTGCCAACCTTTTTAAATCATTTTTTTTGTTTCCATAGCATTAAAAGTATACGCATCAAAATTGCATGAACATTCGACAAAATAGGAAATGAACTTATTCCCAGGATATCGTAATGTATAGACCACTCGTTTTCAAAATTATATTAATTTCCTAGTACGATGAAGTTTGCGGAGATCCAAAGCTTAATGATCATTACAAATAATCCTTTTTTCCACTTAATTATTTAATATGGTAATATATTATCATCGATATTTTGCGAGGTGACGGCGATACCACCTGTATAGCTGATCTTGGTTTATATAGATTCCCACCGCGTCTCGGAGCAACGATACAATTCCAGTACTCTCCTCAGAAAGGCGGGAAATTTAGAAGAAAAACGAATATAGATTTATCCAATATTTTATTTATTATTTTGATTGATTTTCTCTCGTGCTATTTTTCTAATAGCGGGCTAACTGAAATATTGATGCGGGCGGATGTGGTTCGCGGGATGTCTATTGAGAAGCTGTGGTATAGACTATTGACACACACTAACTTGTGTAAAAAAAATAAGTGTTCATTCAGTTAAGGTGATCAAAAGATTACTTTAAAATGAGAAAGACCTTTTTTTCTTGTAATGTGGAGATAGTGCGGGAAATGCTACTCCAAATATTTTATCTACACCTAACTGTTTTTCAAACATAAATACCTTCTTTGCAAAACATAGCACGTACTGTACTAAACGATTTGCATTTTTACATGCTTCCCTGATTGTGTTCTTTGGTTAGGAGTGGACAGTTTTACATGTAACCAAGAAGAAACTGTTAATATATACACGACCAGAGACATATATATATATATATATATTTTAACATCTCAAAACTAGAAAGGTCGCCAGCTCACAAACGACAGACAGAAAATCCGGTCTATCTGGAATGTAGTTGTCTGCAGTGACCGCATTCGTAACCAAATTCTTTCCAGTTCTGTAGTACACTATAAAACACATTCACTGTATCTCCCTCCATCCATTGAATGAATACACAGTGAATTCATTACGGTAACGGTTGCCGTTCGACTACTTAAAAAAAAGAAAAAGAAACTTTGATTTCAAAGTAAAATGGATATGTTGTTCGGCACTTTTCTAGGTCCTGTTTTTAAAAAATCCTCTCGTATTGTCAGAAATGTAAAGGCAAGCTAAGTCAACTTACCATGATTAACCTACACACCAAAATACTAGTAGGCCTATAGTAATCTGCAAGTAGTGGTAATTGCGTTCAGCCATTTCCCCATACTTATAATCAGTAACAATATATTCAAAGACTTTATACTTAAAGTTTGCCAATTTCACGTACATTATTAATGCAAAGAGAGAGACCTTTAATTGTAAACTGGTAAATTTTAACACACCTGAAGCGTTTGTCAACACTGATTTTTTTATTATTATTATTTTATCCAAAGATTTCTAATTTGCAGATTCCAACAGTAATAATTATGATGATGAACACTGTTTTAACCTCTGTGCTTGTCAAAGGCTTGTCCTCTTTCTTCAGGGTTCTTTAAAGTCATACACG
>JAGDQP010014954.1:0-20849 GCA_022664845.1 Lepisma saccharinum | reverse complement strand
CGCTTAACGGATTGTTAGTTTCTTAACCAGCGTTGGTGAAACCGGCCATGAGTCTGTTAAAGAGTCCACTCAAAGGTGTCTCATCACGGAAAAATCCATACACTGTCGTAAACTTTAGTAAACTTTTTTATATAGGCCAGTATAGTAACTTTGGACTTCGGTCCGTCACGATTCGCCTTTAGCTGTTAAAATCCACACCCATGTCCCTTCCGGGACTCGAACCAGGGACTTTCGAGCCGATGACCTACCACCGCAGACCGCTCGGCCAAACATACACTGTCGTGTATCAACCTCCATTCACAAAATCTCCAGTCGCCTATTGGTGACATCGGCCAGGAACGGAGGCACGCACCAGCACTTCGAACATGACCACCAGCTGTATTCGTTTAACTGCAACATTAATTTGGTACCCATCATTCAATCTGAAAGTAAGAAAACTTAATTACTTAAAACGCCTATGTTGGGCGACTTACTTTATTATTATTATTATTTTGTATAAACACGTTTATTTTTTTTTAATTCTGTGAAGCCAATATTACATTTTTCCCATTGTAACGGGAAATATTTAATAATTTCACGTTCTTTATTGTTGCCTTAACTTTTATTCCTAGTCGGGGATTTTTAAGAAGTCCTGTAATCCAGTTTTGTTGAGGTGATATAAAATGGCGAGGAAGACCCATTTTAGTGAGGGGTAAGTAGCATGTATTCGCAATCTGACGGATGGTGTGCGTGATTATTTGACATTTCGAGAAGTTAATTTCTGTCCCGGTTTCAACTTTCGGGAAGTACGGTACCGATTTTCGGAAATTGCCGAGAGGTCGTAAATTCCAACGGGACAGCGGGAAATTCTGATACTTGATTGAGAATTCTCGAGAGTCGGGAAATAACCGAATTCCTGACAATTTCGCGTCCGAAAAAATATCGATTTTCGGGAGATTTTTGCCTTTCCGGTGATTGATTCGATTGTTATTAACGTCCCAAACAAACTTCTAAGAATGGGACCTACAGTTTTTGATAAAGTAGGATTCGAACCATTCCGTTCAAGTGACTCCGGCGGGAATTGAACCCGTGAGCACTCTAAGAAAGCGAGCGCGCTAACCTCTTGCTCACCCCTTCCCGTCTCTGTTCCGTTTCGACAAAAAATAAAAATCTTCCCACACACCCTTACTGGCAGGAATTCAAACCCTAGTGCTCTTTGGATTCAATGTTAATAGTACCTTCGAAACTTCAAATCATGACTCGGTGAAACTTTTGCTGGTTTTAGTTGGCAACCCTGACGAGTACACCCAGTGATCAACAACGTAGTAAAGAGCTGACAAGCAAATTTATAGACAGACACAATGAGTTGGCCCGCATATGCTAACTGTGTCAATTCGCTGCTTTCCCACTCAGATTTGTCGGAAGACAGTGGAGATGAAGAACTTACTGATTTAGAACATGACATGTTAATGAGGTAAGCTTGTATTGTTTTTTGAAGTTTTTGTGTATTCTTTGAGTTAATACGGAGAAGGGAAGGAGAAGGAAAGATAATTGTGCTGTGGGTATCAATTACGTGAACGTATGGCCTATTCATTCTAACATTCCGTTTTCTCTAGCTTTTAAAATGTCTGGTGTTGACAGATTTGTAATGAACCGCAAAAGCACGTGTGGATTGAATGTAAAGTTTTTTTTTTTTTTTTTAAATCTGACAGTCCCGGACTTCCTGAGATCCATCTATGGACCACCCAGTGACTCTGGACTCCATATTAAGCATCCCTAATTTAGAGGTAATGCGATCTGGCGCCAGGGATTCCGACAGGGATTTCCGTTGGGGGAAAGCTTGCCTGAAAGAAACAGTGTATGCATGTTTGAGGATTCCTTCAAATGATTTTTTTTACTTGTTCCGGTTTGAAGAATTCAGTGTTGAATTGAAGATCATTATTTTTGGAACACCCTATAGAAAAAGACGTAAATCCATCCAAGGACTGACGCAACTGAAACCAAGCAACTAAAAAACTAGTTATTCTTGAGTCTTTTTTTTTTAAGCTTATGCACAACCAAATCATGCTAATAATTGGTGATCTTTTCTCACGGGAGGATATAAATTATTTTCTCAACAGTGATACATATGAGAAAATTTGTATCTCTATTCTCTACGGCTGATCGCATTTATCTGAGTTTAATCGAAAGATTCTTTGCTCAATCTGAGTCGGTACATCAACTTGGCAACTTAATTCGATCTTTCAACTCCAGTGCAGTGTTGCAAATACGTAATCCCTGATATTTCTAATAACATCTGTGGGACCGCACCTACACGCACACGTCTTTCGTCTCTGAAACAATAGCCTTCTCTTCAGACCAGACGTTGACATCCAATGAAACAGTTCAGTCTCAGGTTGATAATAAATTCTCCATTGTCTTAACCGCTCACATGTAAAGAACTAAATAGCCATTGGAGATATCAAGCTCTCCAAGCTCGCCAGAGCAAATATTTAAACTCGATTGTCCACTTCCAGTCTAAACCAACGTGGACCAAATTTTCAGTTCTAACTCAGTTTTTATACGCTTCTTATCACTGTTTTTTATTTAAGTGCTAATTCCTGGGTTATTCATATAATAGTATACCGTACTCTGCATATAATATCAAATACAGTAAATAATATCTACGTTTTTTCCCCAAGAATTAAGAAATAAATAATAAAAAGAAAAACAGGCCGCACAGCGATATCAAACTTAAAAATCTAAGTTAGAACCGAAAACTTGGTCCATATTGGTTTAGGCTGGAAGTAGACAAACAAAATTAAATGTCTTCTTCGCTCTCTGGCTTCATGTAGTAATGAAATTTTCAGTGGCAGCAGTCAGTCCAGTATCGCATTTGGATACAGGTCTTTCGGATCAACAGCGATAATAGTCTTTCTTCAGTTCGAATAAAGGCCGTTTTTGACGATACAATTTCTCCCACGATGAATCTTAGCTAAAGCAGTGTGCCAGCGTAAAAAGAAAAAAGTTATGGATTTATACCATAGCATCTTGCCCTATTGTAGCATTCTTGCTTTCACACTCTAGCACTACTGCTAATCGTAAGATTCATCGTAGCATAAATGCCGTCGTCTAAAGCGGCCTTAAGTTTATTGTCAATGGAAAAATGTATTTGCTGATGAATGTCATTCGTTAGACGAGGGGAGACAGTAGAGACCGAAATACAAATGAAATAAATACATCATCTACAAAAGGTCTTGTTGGTTTTCATTTTGTTTTCCTTTCCATAAACAAGGGAACAAAAACAGTTTGTAGGAACAACTAGAACGCGACGAGTCACAGTGTAACTAATTTTGTGAAAAAGAACAAGAAGTGGAGAAAACAACAAAACATTAAAAAAAAAAACTTTGTCTTTTCTTGTAATGTTTGGACAAGGATGTTTGTTTCCCGGTTATTGTGTATTACTATCTTGTCCGGTGTTCCTGTGTCTAAAATAAAAAGTTGTAGACAAATGAAACGGTCCATTTCACGACGTGCTTGATTAACAAGGTAAAAGTGATCTCGTCACGGGCGTATGGGTCATCATCCTTACTCTGCCACCTGGTTTGTTGCATGGCGGGCGTAGTACTACTAGTCACGTTGCCAACCACACACGAATTAACACAAACGTACAATTTAATTAAATGTAATCTCACATTTTGATGAATTAGCCTCTAAAAGGACAGTTTCTGTGGAAAGAACCATGAAAATAAAGTTAAAAATAAACCAGGACTGATCTAGACTCCGTAGTGTAGTGTAGTGCAGTGATTTCAACTGGATTTTCTATTACGTCATAATTTCCTTCTTTGGATATACAGCAGGCTCTACGTGCGATCCGCCATATAACTCTGCCTTTTTCGCTCTCATTGTTCAATGACCTCTATCAGAAAAGATTCTGGACTGACTGCAGCCATTGAAAATTTCATGAATAGATGAAGCCAGGGAGCGGAGAGGACACTTAATCTCGTTTGTCCACTTCCAGTCTTATCCAATGTGGACAAAATTTTCGGTCTAACTCAGTTTTTTACGCTTAATAACGCTGTGTGGCCCGTTTTTTTATTTATGTCTTAATTCTGTCAAAAATGTAAATATTATATGCAGTATTTTCTATTCTATGCAGAGTACGATATACTCTTACATGAATAACTCAGGAATTAAGACTTAAATAAAAAAACGGGCCACACAGCAATAAGAAGCGTATACAACTGAACTGAAAATTTGGTCCACATTGGATTAGACTGGAAGTGGAGAAACGAGTTTAAATATTTGCTCTGGCGTCTATCTTTCAACATTAAGCAGTCATTCCAGTATCGTTTACGTAGAGCTCGATGCCATTGTTTTTCAGAGAGGTGTTCTAATGTAATATCTAGATGGAAATGATTGATTTAGTTGGTAAAATATTTCATGCGGAAAAAGTTAATCATGGCTCTTTGTGGCCGCTTGCAGTGTTTCTTTCATGAAGTTTCTTACGGGGGTGCAAAATTAAGGCGGGGGGGAGGGCTCACGAAAATTTTTAATAATGCCTATTGACTCCTAAGTGCTAAAATATAAAACAATACTAATGTTACTTAAGAACATGTCATACTTCCTTAGCTAACCTCAAAATAACATGAATATAGAGTGTAGTTTTATATTCGTATTTCAGTATACGTTTGAGTAATATAAGTATTAATACTAATTCTGTCGGGGTGCGGTTAAAAACCTCCGTGGGGGCAAAGCCTCCCCGAAAGTATGTCTGGAAGAAACAGTGCCCGCTTGGACGAATTAGTGAGACAGTTTTGTATATAGTTTGTAAACTTTGTGTTTGTTTGTCAGTGAGACATGTTCACATTCTACACGCAGTCAAGCACACCCCAAAATTCTTGTCTATGGTTGATTTGGATTTTTTTTTTTTTGTCTAAAAATAAGAACTTGATACAGTTGGTAGCCATTTCGCAAAACAGTCTAACCACATTCTACAGCCTTGCTTAAAAAAAAAAAAAAAGTACGTATTCCATTAAGTATAGGGCATCATATAGGATTCCATCATATAATCTTCATTTCCATATACAGTACAAAACTTCTGACTTTTAGAGTGCAGGTTGATTTTTATGTGAGGGTTATCCAAATGCGATAATTTTAGTGGAAAAGTTGGCAGCACTGGTCTTAGGAGAATAATGTGCTCAATGCACATTGAACAAGGATGCCGTAAACGCTGCACATAATTCCGCCAGAAATACATAAAATATCGATTAACCAACTGGCGACCATGAAAAAAAGTCTTGCTTCAAATATGCTATGTGTACGTTGTGTATGCTACTATTTTGGACGTGGGGGAATGCAGCAATCAGGGATTAAACAGTTAAATAACTGGTCTTTTTTCACAGAGCGGTGACTTGTAACATTTAAGTCCTTGCACACGGCCAAGTCGCTGTTTTCAAGATCGTTTCTACAAAACAACAGTTTACAAGGTGGATATTTTAAATTCATAATCAGTATCTCGGATCGTTAAGGTATGCAGAAAAAACAATTTGCATAGATTATCTTAAATATAGCCTTTCTTTTTCAATTCTAATTCATAAATATGCCAGGAAGTTTTAATTGTGCATTAATTAGACCTAAGTAAATAACTAGGCGTAATTTAAAATCTTTAACGAGCAATTGAATAGACTAGCAACAACAATGTTCTAAGCTTGCAATAGATAGGCTATTGCTACTATATCTGTTCCTTGGCAATGTACGTGGAGAACAACGTTTATGGTAGGGTTAACTAACAATTAATGTAATCGTTACTTGTAACGGTTAGGAACTTGTATTCTGTAACGGATCCTTCTGATGAAAAATTACTGTTACTGAGGAACTGTCATTGGCTAAAAGCAATACTGGACTGATCGATGCCATTAAAAACAATGAGTATATGAAGGAGGGGGTGTTGCTTTCACACTGGCACTACTGCTATAGCTAAAATGCAAGGTAGCATTAATGCTTTCATGGCAAACGGGCTCAACTCAAAAATTAGGACAAATAAAAAAATGGGCCGCACAGCGATAACAAACGTAAGCAATTCAGAACAAAATTTGAACCAAATTAGATTAGGCTCGCCTGACACGGAGTCGTTTACGCTACGATAAATCATAGCGCTATCAGAAATGCCACCGTGTCAAAGCAAAAATGCTACAATAGGGCAAGATGGTATGATATAAGGCCTCTTTGACACGACACCATTTCTGCTATGATAAATCTTAGCGAAAGCAATAGTGCCAGCGTGTGAAAGAAAGAATGCTACAATAGGGCAAGGTGCTATCTTTTGCATGCTATCTTAAGCATAACATTTTTTCTTTTACACTCTGGCTATACTGCTAGCGGTAAAATTTATAATAGCATAAATTCTTACGTGTCAAGCGGGTCTAACGATTTTGATGGAATATATGCTAAGAAAAATGTTACGATTTTTCGAAGCATAAATGCTTCTGTGTTCAGCGGGTCTTAGGTAGAAGTAGACGATCGAGGTTAATTATTTGCTCAGCGCCTATCTTTCGACAATAGCTGATCACTCCAGTATCGTTACATAGAGCTCAATTAGGAACTGTGTAACGGATCATAGTATATCGCCTAAGGCCCATTTGACACGACAGCATTTATGCTACGATGAATCTTAGCGATAGCATTGCGCCAGAGTAAAAAACAGAACTGTTATGGATTTATACCATAGCATCTTGCCCTATTGTAGCTTTTACTCTCTGGAACTACTACTATCGATTAAGATTCATCGTAGCATATATGTTGTCGTGTCAAAGGGGCCCAAGGGTTGTAACTAAAATGGGAACAGGCACGACTGTCTAAAGACCGCGACAGTTTTTTCTATCGTTACTATGTTTGTCGTTAAGCGTTAACATTTTTCCCTTGTAAGAATTATAGTTTTTACACTGCCTTAAACAAATGTGATGCGAAATTGAGTTTTGAACAGGTAGAAAATTTTATTTTTGTTTAATTTTAACAATATTCTATGTGTAACAGTATTGCATAAGGTATGTCGGTTGTTAACAAGCAATATGGATATCTGAAGTATTTATCGGAAATTATAAATCTAACATTTTTATTAAACTTTATACCTAAATTTAAAACTGAATTTTCAAACATTAAAAAAAAACTAATTGTGCCTCCCCCCCTCCCGCTTGAATGGGTGTCTCGTATTTAAGCTTAGAAAAGATCGTCAGTTTATATTATTATGTAATGGTATGCACAATGTATTTGCAGTGCTAAGAATTTATTGTGCAGACAATTGAAGTATTTATTGGAAATATCCTATCTTATTAATTAATTTACAATATTGTTGCAAAAATTAAGTTATAATTAAAAACGAAGCGCAAAAAATCTGAGTTGAATCGAAAATTGGTCGATGTCGGCTTAGACTGGATGGACGATCCAGATTAACTGTCCCCTTCGCTCTCTGACTTCATATAATCATAAAACTTTTGATGGCATCGAGTAGTCCAGTATTGTTTTTGATAGAGTTCACTGTTAAAATTTCAGTTTACTTTAATTACCTGTCTACTACGATGAATATTCGCGTACATTTTGGGAAGAGACATTGTTTTCATTTTATTAACCATTTTCAGGAAAGTTTTTTTTTTTTGTTAAAGAGAAGAAAAAATCAAGTAAGTTAGTTGTAAAAGTGAAGATAGCCTCCTGGTGGGAAAAAGTCAGTAACAAATAGGTCACGGTAACAGTTGACGATCACAAAACCGGGACGGAAGTAGACATCCAATCAAATTCTGTTTGTTTCTTTAACAAGTCAGAAAAGGAAATAAGAGAAAATAAAGAAGCGAAAAGGAATTGATAGTGAAATTGCAGCTTTTTCAGTGCCTTTAGGCAGCATTTCATGAGAAAATACTTTTTCTTTTTTGCGGAAACATTAATATTGGTCTAAAATTAGGGTACATTTATATACATGTATATTAACAAATATTCCCTGTTTTATTGGATTTGTTATAACAACTATTTTGTATGATAATAAATACTCTATCTAATCAAACGTTTATTGCTTACTAGTTAACTACTGTTAACAAACTAAGTTGTTAACTACAGTGCTTCCAAAAATATTCGTTCGCAGGGGGTATCTGCTTATTTTTATTTACAAGTGAGGTGGGGGCCTAAAATGACTAAAAATGTGCTTACGTAATACTTGAACTATCCCTTACTGATTTTCCACATTTCTCGATACTAAGCAGCATCTATAGTTTTGATCTATTTTTTTTTTCTACAATTTTCAGGTGGGAACTATTGTCAGGGTACCTTTTCATGCACACGCTAACCACGTGTTTTGCTTGCGATTTTTCTATTTTAGCTAACGACTGATTTTCATGAAAGCTTGCTTTGCTTGCGGTTTTTGGTGAATAACCAATTAAAACACGAGTTACCTTACAATAAAACACATGTTTCAATTGGCTAACAGTTTTTTTTTTAAAATAAATCCTTAAATAGAGGGAAGACTTTTTTTTCTTGTGTAACTGTTACTTGTAATTGACTCTGGAATAGCAGAATGTTTATAATTTCGTTAACTGTTATTTCAATTACCAAGTGTCTGTCTAAAACTGCTAATTATCCTCGTTTTCTTTTCTAGGTGGTATATGGTGTCGCATTTTCTTTAGAACTCTGGTGGATTCTGGAAGCAGAAGGTAAGAGAAAAGCATTTATATTGAATCAAAATGATTCTTATTGGTATTCTGTGAAGCGAATATTTTAGATATTTTCCCCAAAATATTCCAACAACGAAGTAAGAAAGAAAAATATTTGGATGGAACCAAAAATATTTTTAATGGAAATTAGAGATAAGCTAACGTGAATTTTGAGGCTGGAGTAAGCTACATAGGGGAAAGCTAGACTAAACAAGGAGATTTCATGCTCAAAGGGAACTGGTGAATTATTTTTATTATTTGTTTCCGTAAATGTAATGCAACCTTTAATTCATTCTTAATTTCATATTGTTTCTGTTCTTTACGTAAACAGACACCTGTACTATAAATTAGAGCTTAAATAAATGAAGCCACAAGAAGGATGGAAATGAAAAGGGTTAAGAAAAACAATAACATTCACTTAACATGTAAAAATTATATGTAAAATATAACGTTTGCACATCTATTACAGAAAAAGTACAAAAAAAATATTGTCATGACCAGGATTCGAACCACATACCTTTCGCACGGTAAGCTAACGCTCTCTCGCTTGCCACACGAGGGCTCTCCAAATGTTCTACTACTCGCCATATGCCAGACCTTGCTTACCATTTACGCTTTTCCTTTTAGATGACAGGTTCTAGAAAAAGATTATAGGTTTTTGCTAGATATTCTATCGATATACACAGTTTGTTTACGATCTGAATGTTTGACATCTGGATGTTTGGGTGTAACTGCAGTAATGGAGTTCCTTATCAGTATGATGTGGCGGCCTATAACTTGAAACAGGCCGTCACATATACGATATACTTATATGACGGCCTACGAACTACAATAATGCTTACTTATTTCATATGAAGGCGTTTAACAGTGACAGATCTCCCTTGTAAGAGAGTTAACTTTTCCACGAATAACAATACGGGATTATATTCCTGCTAAAACAACTTTGACCATAGGTGCGGTGAATATTGCTAGGAACAATAACTGTTGTGCATAATATTGTTCATTTTTATTTCTGCTACTATTTTAAAAACTTCAAAAGAGGCGTGGCGCTTGCATTCATCGCTAGACAGAAGGAAATAACAAAAAAAGAAAAACAATAGTAACCTGAATGCATGCTTATTACCTTTGCTTTTGTAGTTATTATGAATGTGTTTACTATGAAGAAGCAAAAGAAACACGTGCTCCCACCACTAGCATTGTTTGCTAACTTTTTTATTTCGTGTGAATGTTGTTCTCAGGGAGTCACGACTCCACTCCTCCAAGTCAGCATGATTTTAGTAGAGCACCGGCTTTAGAGTCCTTTGTGTTAGCCATGTAAGCGAAACACCTATTGCTGCTCAGCGTTTATAGAACTAAAAGTGACGTCATTGAAGTCTCCAAGGATGTTCAAATTAGAAGATAGGCTTAAAAAAACGTAATTCGATCGTCAGTCCGCCATTTTCGTGTGCCCAACCTGAAATTAAGAGAGAATTAAAGATAAAATGGAAGTCATTAGCTAATCCCTGAGCGTAAGCGTTCAACACGTAAGCATCTGTCGTGATTGAAAACTTCTATACAGTATCTCCATTGAGTTAATTATTCTTTGTTTAATAGTTTACGTGTTCTTCTTCATCTCAACACACCAAGATGGTGATTTGACGTTTAGAACACTTTTATTTTTAAAAATTTCTCTATCCTCTAATTGCAACATTCTTGCAGACTTCAATGATGTCACATGTGAAGTAACTTGCTTGTTCTATAAACGTTGATGTAAGTGTTTTTGTGTTTTATTTATTTGCCTTTATATATCAATCCTCGAGTTCTACGTAATACTGGAGTGACTACTTACAAGGGAGGTTGGTGAACTGTTCAGTTGATATCAAGATGATGAGTATGCCAATGACAGGACATAGTACGCTTACTTTAACAGCTACAATATTAGCTGCCATAACTTTGTATTAGCCAGGTAATAAATATGCAAATTACTATATACAGGGTGGGGCCATACTGTACAAAACAGTCGAATAACATAAAAAATACGAGACAGACAGAAATGAAATGTCCCTGAACATGTTATAGGCGAGGGGTAAAATGTTGCGGACCATACCATGTTTCCGACCGCCATCTTGGATTCAACTTGAAAATTTCAAATGGGAACATGGTCGTGCGATATATCAAATGACATCTTCTTGCAACGAGAAATTGAATGGTGCAGTGCAATTTACGATAACTGTAACAGTGTTGCACATATGAACGAAATTGGGGTAGATTTTTAACGGTTTGTTCCGAAAGAAATGATTACGTGCCATACACACCTTCTAACACCACAACAAAAAATGCATCAAATGGAGAACAGCTGTGAACCACAATCACCATCACAGAACATGTTTCACACGGACGCCGTTCTCATTAAAGCACTTCCCCAAACGTCGTGGTGCGCCCTACGAAGCACGTCAGGTGATAGTTGTGCACATGCAGAATGCACATACCTCACTGTCAGTGATTCACCTGCTCAGGTAGGAAACACCACTAAGTTACACTAGTACACATAGCCTTCAAGTACCGTCACAAAGAAATATCGAAAGGAGTCCAGTTGGGGGGTCGTGGTTGCCATTCGACAGAGCCACGCCTGCCAATCCATCTACTTATTAACCACTTGATATCATAATCACAATATCCGTGTCATACAACGCTTCATAAATCATCGTTTATCACTTAACGTATAGCAACATGAAACATATGCAAATGGTGCGTGGAGGCCCAATTGTTCATGATGTTCAATGTCAATCTGTGCTCCCAATCTGCATGAAATCCGGACATAAGGCTGGATAGAGGCCATGGCTTCATGGATTCTACTCGTAAGGTGATCAATATCCTTTATCAGTTACCTTGAATTATTAAACCATCGCCTTCACGTGACCCCTTCGATAAAAAATCTCCAGGCGTCAGATAGGGATATCGTGATGACCACTCGACAGGTCATCTGCGTCCAATCCATTTCCCGGAAAATTTTTGATCCAGCTAAAATACCGTACATGTGTTCCATAATGAGGCGGAGCCCTGTCCTGTTAGAGGTATGAGGGAAAACTGCCGTCCTCTGATAACAGCGAAGCGCATCCGCATACAGTAACTGAAGACAACCGTCTGCTGTTGAGTCCCCTCAATGAAGAAGAGTCCCACAATTCACGTTTTCCAAATCCCATTCTATACCATTTTCTTTTGTGAATCTACCATCATGATGAGATCAATACAATGTGTATTACCATCAGACCAATATCGATGGTTTTGCTTATTAACTTCGCCGTTCTCGTAAACATCGGCTTCGTCTGCAAAACGTATCTGGTGTGCGAAGCGATCCCCGGTGTTTCTTAAACTAGTTGTTTGGCCCACTCTGCAAATTATAACCGACGATCAGGGTCGTCTTCAGTCAGATACTGCAATCTTTGCAACTTGTGCGAGTGCCGCTGGTTTGTTTTCCCATTGCTTATAGAGGTACGATTCACGTTATTTTCCATGGACAGATGACGTGTGATTATATGGGCTTTTAATAAAGGACACCAACTCTGCTGTTGTTGTTTCGTTCATAGCCGTTTTAGGTCTACCCGTCCGAGGCCTATCCTCGACGGTTTCTGTATCCCTGATGCATTTGGATAGGAGGGTAGAAGCTTTGTTGGGTGAGATATTATTCCTTTTAGGATGGCAATGGTTGAAATCATCTGCGATGGTGCACACTTCGTTCACCTTACATCAGAACAATCTCTATGCATTCAGCTTTCGTGAAGACCATCACCAATTAGTGAACCTGAAACGAATAAAATTACAAATCTCACAAACCGTTAGAGATAGACGAAAACCAACCACAGTTATGAATTCCTGAGAAAATTTTAGTATTAGCTGATATGTCACACAGATCCATTCCTATTTGAATCCAAGATGGCTTTTTTCAAGATGGCCACCGGAAACGCGGTATAGTCCATGCCATTTTCATCTTCGCCTATAACATGTTCAGGGGCATTTCACTCCAATCTATCGCATTTTTAATTTTATTCAACTGACCTAACAAGATTTATGGGATGGCCCCACCCTGTACAGTATTTTGCGAAATTATTACGAGGCTAACACACAGTTGTGGCAGCTAATATTCTAGCAGTTAAAGTAAGCTATGTTCTATCATTTGGCACACTCATCATCTCGATATCGACTGAACAATTCACCGACCTCCCTTGTTAGAATCAACCCATTATGTTAGCGAAGCAGCTATGGGTCAGATCAAGAAAATGTGCGATTTGTTTAAGGAACTGCACTTGTGTATAGAAAAGGCTAGTCAAAAGGTATTGGAGTTATTGGACCCCGCTGATGGGAAGATATACGGACAACATTCAGAGCAGCAGTGTAAATTGTGGAAACCTTGTTTAGAAACATATCAAAAGTGGATCGATAAAGAATTGAGAAATCCCCCATTATGTGTACTGGATAGAGTAAAGGAGGTTAATGTGAATCAGTTCACTCATGGTCCACGGGTTAGAGCCCGTTCGGGAGCCATATATTACAGGGAGAAATTTTGCGCCCGAAGTACTTTCTTGTCAGCTATCAGCGATGGGGGAACGTATTCTGCCAGCCCAGTTGGTGTAGCGGTCTTCATTGGATGGAGTCCGGGAGATGGCGCTTCGCAGCAGTAGGCTATGGACAGTTGAACTATTTCTTGTGTTTGTCGGAGCTGAATGTAATTAAAAAGACTGTTGTACCAGAATATGTGTACAATGTTTTAATAAGAGAAATAATGCATATGAGTTATGTAAAAGAAATATGTATGTAAAAGTATATGTCTTTAATAACTAATTAACTACTGTACCGTGTATAGCACAGCAGTGGTTGAAACTTCAGAATTTGGAATTTTGCATCATATGTAAATTGATGCCCAAAAGCCAATAAAGAACCTTGTTTTTGGTACCTTAGAGCTTGAGTGCTTTCAGTAAGTATCTGGTGGAGGAAAATCCCTTCCTCCCACAAGCTTGGCGGAGATTGAAAGATCTCCCACCGTAAATACTTGGTGGAGGAAATTACATTTCTCTCACAATCTTGGAGGAGATTGCATTGCCTGGAATTTCCCACACAGGTATAACCTTTGGCGGAGGGACTGCACTCTCTCCCACTGGACTGGTGGAGGCTTCAACAGCTTCCCACGGGGTGAAAATTGGAGGAGGTATTCTGGTTTACCTTCCACACAAGTGCGGTTCAAAAGTGTGATTCCTGCAGTGGCACAAACCTGTTATCAAGGTATAACGGAGGGTCGGTCCCGGTCCCGTTACAACCGTTCTCGATAAATCTGTTGTTGACACTCATGGGCAGTATTTATTTCTTTATGCATGACGAAAGATTTCTCTACATATTCAACAGACACGTCTTCTGCTACTTCTTGGCGTCCATGTTTTGAAGCACTTTCGGCTCAAATAGAGCGTGATATTTTTGGGGGGGGCTCGAAAAAATGGCAGCGGCTCAGAGTGAGCCTTTCGAGCTCAGTGGCGTTCGATGGACAATTTGCTGAGCAGCTCAATGAGCGCTCTCCATTTGGAATGCAGCCTATTGGAACTGTCCACATCATGTTTCCACGTCCTAATATTTTGTCCTTGTTACAGAGGCGAGAGTGGCGCCGCGAAACTTCTACATCGTTAGTCATGCTGCCTATTCAATTAATTTGTAAACTTTTCACGATAAAAGTTAATATTGTATTTGCTTGAGTATTATTAGTATTATTATTTTATTCCTTCAGGTACTAGAAAATTCGAAGATCTTGTTTTGTAACCTTTTTTTAAACGCTAAATACTCTATGCAAATTAGACGTCTTCCTTTTTTTCCATATGTGAAATCTTAATATTTTTTTATGCACACGTGTTTTCGTGAAGTGCGAATTATCACAATTCAACAAGGTAACAATTGATTCTCCCAATATTGACTGAGTACAACCTCAAGGAGCCTTAGGTGGCTTTTTTTAAAAACCTTTTTATCCAATATTTATTCAGCGATTCTAATTTTAGTCACGTCTCTTTTAATGCAATAGTAATTGAAGGTTACACTCTAGCACTGCTTCAGGATAATTTTAACTGGTTTCAACTTGTTAACTGCATCGCAATCTGTCTGATTTTCATATTGCATCGTTCGGGTATATTGCATCAAAGAACACGTTGTGTTATAATCGCATATCATTGAGCAATAGATTAGATTATGTAATTAGTGGCTATTTTATTTTTTTAGAAGGAATAATTCACACATCGAGTAGAACTGGTGAAGAATGCCCAAGAGATACATCATACGCATAATAAGTTAGTTGTGTTGGCAACGTTTTGCTTTAGGCTAAGCGCTAAGTCTATGAAGTGTGTTGATACATTTAGGGTTGCCAACCGTCCGATTTTGAACCGAACAGTCCGACTTTTAGGGCAATTGTCCGGTATTCGGTTCCAAG
Source organism: Lepisma saccharinum (assembly GCA_022664845.1). Classification (NCBI taxonomy): domain Eukaryota; kingdom Metazoa; phylum Arthropoda; class Insecta; order Zygentoma; family Lepismatidae; genus Lepisma; species Lepisma saccharinum. The sequence goes on along the minus strand of JAGDQP010014954.1, from coordinate 5,756 downwards.
TTCAAACCGGACGCCTTAATGTCCGGTTCTGAGAGGTTTTTTAAAAAGGATACCTAAGTTAAAGTGTAGATTAAAGTTTTACGCTGAAGTGAAAAACTCGCAATTTTAAATTTGATACTGCCAAATCACGAATTTGGTGCAACTATTGTTGCAAATTCTGAATACTGTTATAAAAATATTCATTTACTTCTAAATGTTGTTGTGTAAATTTGTCTGCAATGGAATTCACTAAAACCTCGTATATTCGAACTTGATGGAACCGAACCCACTCCAGATAATAGAGGGTAAATACAGTACGTACAACACTGCATATTTACTTTGCGGAGAATTATTGAAAAAATAATTAGACGGACTCAGTTGAATATTTTAAAACTGATGAAAGTTTACGTTATATTTTCGTAAATCGTTCCGGATAAATGAGGTTTTAATGTACTTTCTAAGGGTGGCTTACATTTATAACTATTTTGGTTCGAAAATATCTACTTGCACTTTCAGCCCCACACTAATTATTTTTGTTTCTTACTTTGAGAACTATATTGTATGTATCATAATGAACATTCATCCTGTGTTTATATTTATTTTATGTTTAGCTATAATCTAATTTACGCAGACGTATTGAATATCGAATGGACATTAGATGAATCGTGACGCATTTAAAAGTAAATTATTAATCATTCAAATAGTTATTTCAAGTCAATGTTAATTTATTTCTTTACGTTTTATTGTTCAGCATTCTTTGGTATACACCACATCATTTTCTATGGTAATTTCAACTGGACATTTAAAGCTGAAATGTAACTTTTGATTTTATTGCCGTTTAGTTGTCAATAGTTAAGATGTCTCCAACGCCTTCAGTCGTAAGTGTACTTTACCACTGTTTTTAGAGGTCCTCCACTGGATAACTTTTTGTGAGTCTCTTAGACCACTAGACATTTGAGATTATAACAAACACCATGAGCATTGCTGAATTTCGCATGTGGTTTTTTAGCTCAAGTTGCTTTATTCTTAGTGTATGGCAGGTTCGGTTTCCGAACTGAAATTAATCGAAATGTTAGGTTTTTTTTTTTTTTTTTTTTTTTTTTTTTTTTTTTTTTTTTTTTTAGAAAATTTGCACTTCGGAATCCTATAGTGATATTGAAATTGATATTTTTTGGATATCGAAGCATGGACGCCGTAAAAATAGCGACATGCAATATTAGATAGCCAATATCATTATCGATATTCGATGTTGATATTGAAAAACGTATCGTTCGTCGTGTTCGCTTCCAATATGGCATCTCTAATAACTACTCGGCAAGTGAGCGACCTGCCTTCTATTCCCAGTCGGTCAAGCGATATGCTTTTATACATTACATTTTTTAACTATTGTTGTAATAATTTCTTAAAACTGATTCCAACACGTTTATTATTTATCCCTTTTACAGTATGGCGTTAAAATATATTTCTTTTATAAGCAAACCGTTGTGTTTGATCAGTGTTTATAGAACTATAACTATAGGTTGCATGAGACGTGACGTCATTGGCCTATCCAAGGATATTATAATTAGAGGATATGAAAAACCGTGAAAAATTTGAATCCGAACGTATCAGCATCAGGCTGCCATCTTGGTATACACAGTCAGAAATAAAAACAGTGGGAAAGACTTAAAATGAAAGTGATCACCTTGTAAAACCGAACTTTTAATCTTCTTTGTGTTGCTTAATTAATAGTATATAAATATTTAATCAAATCAAGGAGTGTAATTGGAGTAGAAAGCTCCAATCTGCTTTCTTTATGTATGTTGCTAACCTAGAATTATGACGTAACGACCTGAAGCCTCACTTTGCTGTAATGTTCATTTAATTAAGTAGAGAAACCAGTTAAATACACAATCGAATTCAAGATAAGGCACAAGAAAAAGGCTATTGGGTAAGTGCAAAACTTCTACACATTTTGATATGCCACCGACTAACGGAGTACTGATCTCACAGATGGCGCTTTCAGTTCGCGAATCGATAGCCATCTACTCGGGGGAAGTGAGAACAGCCACGGGCAAAGGCAATGAGTGTGGACGAGTAGACAGAGGAAGCGTATAGTGTCGTTGAAATGGAGACCGATAACGAGCGCATGAAACACTATTTACTTTTTGACTTCGATAAAGGCACCAATGCAGCCGTAACATTCGGAAGTGAGTGGCGAAGGTGCAGTTAATGATAGTACATGTTGTCGTTGGTTTAGAAAATTTAAAGTCGTAGACAGAAACTGTGAAGATCAACCACAGTCAGCACGTCCATTAGTGTTCTCCGAAGAGGATCTCGACCCAAGCCGTACATGCAAGCGAAGAGGAATTTCGCGGAAACCTTCTAGGTAGACAGGACAACATTTGAAAGACGGATCGAATCTTTGGGTATCTCCACAAAGTTCGATCAATGGGTTCCACATCAGCTTAGTGGAACTCAACGGGAGTGGCGCATATCAACCTATGCTTCCTTGCTTTACCTGCTCAAAAATGACCGGTTCTTGACACACATTGTACGAGTGATGAGAAGTTCATTCTGTCTCGGAATGTAAAGCGTCGAGGGACTGTGCGTCGCGTTTCTGAACCGCCTCCATCGGCGTCTGAACCAGAACTTCATCCCAAGAAGGTGATGTTAAGTGTATCAGAGGTATCAAAGACGTTCATTGGGAGGTCCTGGAACCTAACCAAACCACTAATGTCACTTTCTACTGGAAACAAACTAACTACGAGCAGTATTGCGATCCAAGCGGACAGGCCTTGTCAATAGCCAAGGAGTCATCATACACCACAATAACGCGAGGCCATGCTGCTGTCATCACCCGTCATAAATTGATGGACTTCGGTGGTTTTACCCTACCCGCCCTAATCTCCCGACTTGGCCCCTACAGATTACCATCTGTTTTACGGTTTGCAGAACTCTTACGCTCGGAAAATCTTTAATGATGTGGAAGCTTTGAAAACTGCCCTAGAACAGTTCTTCGACTCCAAACATCAGATCTTTTATTAACGTGAGATTTATCTCCAATCAGAAAGATGGCAAGTATGCACATCCCAGTTGAGTTCAATTTTGTGTTTTCGCACTTCCATACGCACAACAGAACATTTGCACGTACCCAATAATTATTTATTTGAACACAACGGGCTGATATCCAATTCCAGCGTTCTATCACTATACAAACAAGTACTCAAGTAAAATATTAACTCCAGTAACATGCAAATACAATAACCTTATAACCTTAATCTATGACCTAAATGCTTCGAACCATTTACACAGAATATAAAGCTTTAAAATTTAGTTCTTTGCATTCTTCAAATACAAAGAGTACGGAATGTACCTTCGTGCTGTGAGGGGCGGGAGAGGGGGGTGTTATTCACACATCTTCCATCAGAAATTATACTTTTCCTATTAGCATATTTTAGTAAATAAAAGAGTAAGTAGAAAAGCTGTTGAAGAAATCTTCCGTATGTGAGATGCGTGGCAACCAGTAAGTCTTACGTGATCCATATAAAACATACTGTACATACAATGACTCATAGTAGCACACTCATTGAGGAAAGGAATAGATTGTTTCCTGGTAATGTCGTATACACCACACATACAATAATTATGCCTTTCGTCCACTTCCTCGCCATTGAAACCAAGAGACTAACTGATTGTTTAGACAAATATGTACATAAACAAGCGAGCGTCCAAGAAACTAGTTGTGAACAGTTTAGTTCTATATGACAGGCTTCTACGCAACCAAACCATTCCAGTACTTCGCGAACATTCAACATTGACAATGAGAGGAATATCAAAATGCCTCGCTATGTTGATCAAGAGGAAAAGGTGGATTATGAACTTTGAACTTCGAGTTGAAAAAAAAACGATTTTATCTTGCGCGTGGTTTACTTGGTTTCAATCGCTATAGAATATGAAGAACCGTAGACATGGAACTAAGAAATGCTCATTTCTTCATCTAATGCTCTGCAGAAAAGTACGACAGGCTTAAGTTAGCAATATTGCGCGAATACTTGCTTGTGAGCTTACGTATTTTCATTGTCTACTAATTCAAATTGCAAGCGAAGCATGCGACGAACGCGTACGTGAAAAGGAGGCCTGACTCAATATTAATGAAAACTGTTTCTATTTGAAAATTCATATAAGTCAGTACATGACACCAGTGTTCGATTTGTTATAAATTGCGAAGGTAGTGGGGAGGATCCTCGAACTAGTGATTGATAGTAAGTTTCAACATACTACCTGTTTTGGTCAAAATACAAAAAAATTATCTCAGGTTATAGATTACTAGGAATTAATATTATTTATAGGGGAGTGGCGTTAGGGAGGCTTTTCGTGCACACGATATAATCACGTACTTCTCTTGTGATTTTACTGAGTAGTCAATTGAAACACGGGATTAAGTATTTCTATTGGCTACTCATAAAATTTGCAAGCAAGGCACGCGGCTTGTGTGTATGTATGAATAACCGGCCTTAGTCTCTACCCGGCTTGAACATGAAACAAATGCCGTGAGTCAGTCACAAGAAAGCAAGTTTGTAATTGGCTCATGGAATTTTTAAGTCGTGATGAAGTAGGAGGTGCTAACGAACACCGCCGATATTTGAATCAGTGCAGTTACTTTCGTGTTCTGTTTATTTATATGTTGTATGTTTCTCTCTTTCAGTTAGTCTTCCTGCGCCGGCGTATGTCCTCTGTGCTGGATACTTCTTCTCTTTCCTACTCTCTGGATTACTTCTAGTCGGATTAACTCTTGTAAGTATAAAGTAAACATTGTTTTTCTGCACCATGTTCATTTGCTGCTTTATTAGATTATTTTCTGTCGCGAGACAAGATTTGTATGTTTATCTATCAACCAGAAACTACAGTTTACAATTAAGGACAGTCTGATAGGTCATACATATAAGGAAACGAAAGCAGAATAGAAGTAATATAAAATGTTACGAGTACTGTAGTTCATGTACTACTACCTAGGCAAGTTTTAAATACCGCAAATACCTATTTTCCAACCGGGGTTCGAACCCAGAACCCTGTGAACGTTAGACAGACGTTTGAGGCTGCACAACTACCGCGCTCGCCTTATATGAACACTATTCTTGAATATAGTAGATTTTATGGGTGTAGGTAATTGCAATCTTCACAGAATCAGCAACAATTCGAGAAACCTACTAGCAAAGAGCATTAGTTTGAACAGAAAGACAAACACATGGATATCTCGGCTTTTCGTTACAGGAAATATGTCAAGAGATTATTAAACTTCAAAATAAAACACCAGGTAACGATTGGATGAAATTCTGCAAATCTTGCCAAAGTTAAGGATCACATGGTTAAGGACTTCTTTTTTTAAAACAAAGTGCTGTTTACTGGACATTATACCAGAACAATTGACTCATCAAATTATTATTCCTATATTAAAACCAGGTAAAGATGTAAATAATGGGGAGAGATATAGACCTATCAGATTAACATCCAATGTATCGAAATTGTTTGAACGAATTTTATTGAAACGATTGGAATGGTACGTACGGAATGTTACTAAAAAATCAACCAGGTTTTGAGAAACACAGAAGAATTTTAGATGCATCTGGAATAACTTTCCAAGAAAACATAGAACACATGCAGCTTTTTTTAGATTTAAAATCAGGATATGATTTAGCCAATATTAACATTTTACTTTAAATCATGAACCAAATGAAATTTCCTTATAATTATTAGAAAATAATATGGAATTTATTAGCGCATAGGCAAGGTATTTT
>JAGDQP010014953.1:0-43894 GCA_022664845.1 Lepisma saccharinum | reverse complement strand
CCTGAAGTTATACTTTTTCCCATAAAACTCTCAGTTTTTTTTTGGGGGGGGGGTTGGACCCACAAAAGAAATCATATATATCCTAAAATAGAGCCCTGACGATCACCGTTATTAATTTCAGCTACTGAGGAATTGAACCCCATGCTTCTCTAATTAACAGTCCTAGAGATATGTACTACCTGCTTTCTATTGCTGAAGGTACGATAAAAACCAGCCATATGACACACCTATCATGTTGATATAGTTTTGTTAATAAAGTTAAATGATGCACGTTGTCAAATGTTTTAGAAAAATCTATGGTATGATGACTCTTATTTAAGGTATCTGAAACATTTTATTTATATAAAATCAAACACTGCAGTATCGATAGATTTTCCCCCTGAAAATCACGTTGCCAAATGGATATCAACTTGTATGTAAATAGAAAAATATTTAAACTTGCCGACATCACGTTTTCAAATATTTTTGAAAATATTGATAAAATAGAAATGGGATGATCATTTTGCCTGTCTGTAATATTCCCTTTGTTGTGTAGAGGAATACTCTTAGCAGTTGCTAGCCTGCTTGGGAAAACACCTGACTCAAAAGGGCTATTTATAAGATAATAAAACTGATCTGCAACTAAGTGTATACACTTTCAATAACAATCAACGGGCTTTCATCGAGGTCTATTGAATTGGTATTGGACAGCTTCTGGTTATGAGTGTATAACTCCTAGATTGTAACTGGAGTTAAAAATATACTTTGTTCCAATAAGACTTGTTTATTTAGATAACTGATTTCACGTTGTGCGGGAACGGTGTTCGAAAATTATAACTACACGCACAATTTAAAATCTCCTGCACACACTCCAAAAACACTGGCGTGAGGAAAATTGATATTTCAATTTTCTAATGACAGTTGGCATAAATATCTGTTATTAACAAGAACAAACAGAAGTCACGAGTATTATACGCCGTCATGTTGGGGCCTGGGGCAAGAGCAAAATCTGCTCGCCAGTCTGCATAATAAACCGTTGGAAAAGAGTCCATTACGATTTGTTAAAATTATTTAAAAGTTGAAAATGTGCTTGTGAATTTACTTCTCATAATACGAGACGTGTAAATTTTACCCAAAATACAGGACATCCCGTATTATACGGGACAAGTGGTAACCCTACCAGTGGCGATTCCAGGATTTTGGTGAGAGGGAGGCACCGGTGGAATAGACCAGGGATATTTTCAATATATTCCCGCTAAGTTATTTTTTTAAATAATTTGATCATGTTTTCCCTCATATTGTTAGTTTTATTATGAAATATGGCACAGGTATCCTTAAAAATTGATATTTATGGACAGATTAGATTTGTCTAAAAACAAATCGAAGCTTTTCCTGAGATAAATTATTGAATTATGGTATAAAAAGTAAAGAATTTTCTCTCCCCCCCCCCCCGCTCTCTGGACCCGTCACTGGTGCTTACTTCAAATTTGGACATAAAAAAATGGTAGCACTTAAGAATTTTGTGTTTTTTTTTTAACTTTTACCTGTTTGGATGTAGAGCGAAATTGACTGCATGTACGTAGTTTTCGTTACAATTACATTTACGAAGTTTACGTTAATCATAACACTGCTATTCAAGCATAGAAATACAACGATCGAAACCCTGGAAAAACAAATGAAACTGAACTTGAAGTTGTTAAAGTAATATTTACTTTAGAATATTAAAGACATTTTAAAAAATTGGGTTTTCATGCCTTTGTTTTTCTGTTTCTGGAGCGTGCTGTCTTCCATCTGCACAAGCTAGCAGTCCCATTCTTATTGTATATTTCTTCTTCGTTTATGATGGCTTGATGACATCATCTAAGTTCTCCGAGAAAACGTTCAGATGGGAATTCAGAAAATGTATTTTCAGTGGCATTCTTCAACCCATACTTTTTTCCAATGGTTCTTAATCAAGAGCTGGTAGATTTCCTTTCAATTTCAAACGGTATTGTTTACCACAAATAAGAAAGATTTCCAAGCTACAAGTTGCTCGCTTGAAGGCAAAGATGACCGGAACTTGGAAGGATTTTCAGGCTTGTGGGCCAAAAATCTCATCCTTTAAGATACATTTAGGAACTTTCCTTTAGCTATTTAAATCCCTCAAAGGTATGTTCCTTCTTCTTTGCTTTTACATAATTTTAATCCAATTTAGTTTTATTTGAAGAGGAGGCAGGATAATGTTTCGAGGATCAACCAAGGGCAAGGGGACCCCAGAATATGAGTTATCTCTATTTTTGGTAATACTTATGCAACACGATGAGAACTGGCGGATAAGTTTCTTATGAATTTTCTGTTTCCAATATTGCCAAACTGCAACGCCAAATTCAAGGCATTCAACTAATTGTGAATAATTAGAAGTCAGATAGCAGTAAAATGGGTACCGGTACGTCAGTGAGAGAAACTCTTAAGAGGTCAGATTTGAATTAAGCATGTAAAAATCTACAAGAAACACTCAATGTTATTAAAACATTGTTGCGTTGTATAACGTTAAGAATTTTGTATACGTACTTTTGATTTCGACACGAAAGAATAACTTTTGAGTTTTTAAAAACCTGCCAATCAGTTTCTTTAATATTCTTTCAACCGCGCTTTTCTTTATTAAAAACATATATTTATGTTCCTAACCCATTTTTTTAAGCACTATATTTCTTTAAAATTCTTCTTTCGCTTTCCTAACCTAACCACCTACATTTTGATCGAAACCTGTTTCTCTATTTTGTATACAATTTTGGGTTTGTTCTGACTCCAGTAATTAGTAGTCATATTAGGGTTTTAATTGGAAACAATTCCCTAAAAGAGGGTACTTCACATATGTGTATGCTGTGCTAAGGTCGCCATCTTGGAAAATGGCTGGCGATTTCCACTTTTTTTTTTATCATATCTCGGTAACCGTTGAAAATATGAAATAAATTAAAGAGACAAAAATTAAAGATCATGAAAAATACATCTTTTTGGTCTTTATAACGTTTTTCCTATCTCTTACGGTTTTCGAGGAAAACGTAAATTTAAAAAAAATCATAAAAAATTGGAGATTAATATATGTGTTTAAAAGTAATTTACATGGTAAACTTCCAACAACTTATAAAAGTATGATTTTTGAATTTATGTTTTTCTCGAAAACTGTAAGAGATAGGACAAAAGTTATAAGGACTAAAAAGATGTATTTTTTTATGATCTTTAAGTTTTGTCTCTTTAATATTTTTCATACTTCCAACGGTTACCAAGATATAAAAAAAAGTGAAAATCGGCTGCCATTTTCCAAAATGACGGCCGTAGCACAGCATGAATGAGTGTTGATTTTTTATATATTGTTACTAGTGCTACACATATGCGAAGAATCTTTATGGGAATTATTTCCACGTAGAGGCTTTTTTTGATCTAATATGACTGGACTAAATTGTCTTTCAAACTGTTGTTGCCATTCGAGGCAATATTTAAAATCATTTTTATTGAATTGTTCACTTCTCTGATACATATATTTTTTGTTTTAGAGAGTAAATACGAAATATATTCTTTTCTGGATTTCGATTTTTATATCAGTTCCCGGTCATTTAAAAGCCTGTTTTACCCATCCCTAGTATACACAGTGTGGGTGTTTTAATAGAATTGATTCACTTATGGTCTTAGGCATGTATGGCTCAGACCAAGATAAAGTAGAGGCAAATATGCAAGAATGAGTCCGCCAGAGCCATTGTTTTAGATGTTATCCCATCATTTGCATGGCATAGCTGAGGAAGGGCGTTTCAAGAGTAATGGTAAAAACTAATGGATGAATTTCTTAAACCAAATGAAAAACAGGTTCAAATCCGCTTTGTTTTGGAGATTTTGGGTTTCAACTTTGAGCCTAAAGTCATTTTCGGCAATGGTAGAATGAAAATTTTTCTTTTTACAAATCCGTGATTATACATTAAAGCAAAAGCCAATTCCATGCTTTTCGGAAGCCGTTTTCATCCATGGGATAGATATCAGTAACTAACGTGTGAAATCTACTGAGTTAACAGCGTTGCCAATCGGGTATAAAGTTTATCTATGATAATATCACCCACAGAAAGTGATGTGTGTTTGATGGAATAAGCGAGATATCATCCATTTCGAAAAGATGCTACCGAACCAAACCATTATGGCGTAGGTCTACTGTTAGCAGTTGGAACGGTAACGGGTTGCATTGCTGGATAAATTCCCTGCATTAGTCAATCGTAAGGGTATGCTGATCCATGGAAACAACACTCGTTCACCCGTACAGAACAAGGATAACTTGTGGGAAAGTACAGGAAATGGATAGGAGAAAATTTCCCGCCCATCTTATTCACCAACAGATTTCAGTCTGTTTCGCAGTACACAAATCCATCTTGACGGAAAAACACTACAAAGTGAGAAGATGAGTGACCGATATATTCGGAAAATGTGTATTTCTGTAAAGTAATATGCATTAATTAATGTGCAAAGTGAAGAAATCGCTAATTTTTTAAAAGAAAAATCCTTAAATTTATTGGAATTTAGATATTTTTGAAAGTATATGAAATAAGACAAAACACTAATTTGGGAAATACAGACCTCTGGATATATTTTGACATATTAAGACATATTTATTAACAACCTTGTTTTTAGCATGTTGTGACGTCAAAGTAAAATGTTTCTCGTTTCTAGGCATGTTTTCTTGTCATCATCCTTCCTTTTAGTTGGTGAATCCAAGAACAAATATCGGGGATTTTTTCCCTTTTGGTGCTAAAATCATCGCCGTTTCTCTTTTTTCTTAAATTCTGTATTCCCTTGGAGCATCAGAATGTTGACTTTTGTTTTTCTTTTTCCTCCTCTTATTTATGTGACTGAATTGCTTTCAGAAGTTCGCTTATCCTCAAGCAGAAATATTAGAGAAGCTTCCTCTGTGACTTGATTGAACCCCACTCACTCTTCTTCTCTTCGGTCTGAATATTTACGATTGGTTTCTATCATCCTCATTTTCCATCACATGTGACTACAACAATATTGACAGCTGAAACGAAGACGAAAAAATGCTATAAAGTTTAGAAGCCGAATCATTGATAGACATCCTGATTGTTTGTGGCATTCTTCACTTTCGCATTCCTTGTTTCAAATATTCAAAGACATTTAAAATTAGAGCTTGAGAAATAACTTTTTGTCAACAGTATGAGAAAATAGAAAGAGCAGAAAGTATTTTTATGCGGGAAAGGATGCCGCAAGAAACAAGGAGATTAGGTTTCCACGAGGTGACAAGTTATATTGCCACAGAATTTTCTGGTTACAATGCGGAATCAGATTCCAAGAAGTGCCAATTTGGATATTCAGTCAATTCCATTAGCAGATCACAAATCTCCTTTCTCTTTGCTGCTTAGTATATCTGTGGTTAGCTAAAGGGATTTACGTGTGCTGTTGACGACTGCCATACCACTGAAATCAGTCTGATGTTTCAGCCATGTTTCGCTCCACAAGTCCATTCCAGAAAACTGATATCAATATTTAGAAAAGCTTTGCGCTGTAACTGGCCATTTGAAATCCAATTGTGCTAGATTACGACAAAGCTATGGCAACAAGCACATATCAAATTTAAGAAAATACTGACTTTCAATATTGTTGAAGGAAATGTAATTATTAAGAAATATAAAATCAATCCAAATATATGTTTTCCTTTCGTTAATGGAGAAATATGACACGTCTTTCTGGATTCATACAACTGTAAGCATAAAATTCAAATGAGACTCAATTAACGAGCACAAAAAATTCAGACTGCACAAAACATATTACATCATATCCCAAACAGAAAAAAATGAAAAAAAAAACTTTAAAATTATGGAAAATCATTTTGAATTACAAACTCAATATCTTCTAAGCATATGGTTTTTAAAAATATATTTTACATACATTTTAAAATGTCTGTAAAATACAACTTCTACATATCGTCGGCTGAGAATCATAAGGTTCTAACTGTATAGTCTCGGTTTTTCAGGAGATCAATTTCAAAGCTTAGGTATCAACAGATTGGACATGTTTCATTCCATCGTTTTCATATTTGAGCATACCTTAAGCACGTGCAGATGTACGTACATACTGCAAAAAAAAATCATTTAAATAAATCACATATGTTGCTAATTATTTTAATTTCATTTAGTAGTTAGAACTTTCTTAATTTGAAATTTTGGTTATAAACTGGGAATTACAGGGTTCTACTGTATCTGCAACGTTATTATAATAATTGAATTTTGTGAACTCTTTGGACACCACATAATCATTTAGTTTTGCAGAAAGTTGTAATTACATAATAGGAAATTATTCCGCAATAAATATTGCATAATTAAAGACCAACATTTTGATTTAGCTCAAACCAATAATTATTTTTATTTGGCCCACAATAATTTAAGCAATATAAATTGTTTCGTAATACTACTTTCTGCCCACAAGGGGAAGCAACTTCAACACAATGCGCAAACCTTTCTTCTTCTCTTCAGAGCTTTTTTATTATTAATGGTTTGATCGTAATCTCCTGACTGTACCGAGTGTTACTTTTAATAATCCTGTCGGGGTTGGCATAACGAATTTTTTTGCCTGCAGCAGTTTTAAACTTATCACACTCTGCTGTTGATGAATGAAGATGTGTGTAACCTTGGTAAATGAAATTACAGAATACCAGAACCCATGTTTCACATAATTCTGATAGTCCTTGAAGTCGTTTGGTCGCATCTGAAGAATCACCAGTAGTTTCTTTCGAATAGTTTGTTTGAGAACCCGAATAAAGGAAATGGATGAATAAAATTCTGACACTTAAAGAGCATCTTCAATATTTTGTATAGATTATCAATCTCCTGAATTGTAGAATGTCCTGGTCTGCAATACTTAATTTCAACACCTTCAAGAGTATGATCCTGCACAACTTTCTTTATTGCAGTACAAATTACGGAGTTGAGATTTTGGGAAACACAACTATCAGCCCAGACAATGAATGACATTAAATCTGAATAGTTTTCCATGTACTTCTCCATTATTCTAATTACTGCATTCGCAATATCATTACTGACCAATCTGACATGTGATCAGTCCATATTGCACAGTAACCTTGTTTCTTTAAGGAATATGTGAGGTTGTACAAGTTCAATTTCCTTTTGTGAAAGAAATTGCTGATGTTGCTTCTTGGTAAAGTTATCACAGTCTGTAAGTCTATGCACAAAACTGGCCTTTTTTTCATTGCGATCAAAATTCCGTTCACTTTTACTCCTTTCCTTCTGTATGCAGTGTTGCTCATACTTCTTTTGTAGTTCATCAGTAATTATCCTTGTTCTTTCAAGTAATTCAGTGCTCCTCACACAAATCACAGGCATCTTTCTTCGGCTTATGATTGAACTCGTAATTAAAAATATATGTATGTAGTTACATACTTTCCCTGCAGGCAGGTTTTTCTGAACACACTTGTCTTTACTTCATACAAGCTATACATCTTCAGATATATCATTGTCTGTGGAAGCATTGGAATCTCCTGGTAGCTCCCATTCACATCCCGAGTATATAATGAACATGTATCACTAAAATTGTCAACAATACTAGAAGCATCGCTTTCCTCCTTTTCAGAGGTCAGTTTCCTCACGAACTGCAGTTAGAACCTTCTAATCCCAGATTTAATACAGGTTCTGCAGATAGAACCTTTTATTTTATGCAATAACTGTCATAAAAGAATTTTCTCGTTTATGAAATATCATGCATTTACACATTTCGATGAGGTGCTGCCTCTGGTGGCAAAATGTAAAAAATGACAAAAATGTTAGTTAGAACCTTATAATTCTCAGCCAACGATATATTTTAATATATATTTTAAAGTTATTCTAGGATCTAATGATATATTTGGAATGTAGTATAACCCCACCCTGTGCGGATTCTCTTTCAGGACTAAATCCAAATGAACACTTTTGAAGAGATTTAGATTTTATGGACCTAAATCAGTTTTATTTATTTATTTTATTTGCGAATAAGTTCCCAATACAGCACATGTTGGCCATTTTACATAGAAACAACAACAGAAATTAACAACAACAAAAATATAAAAAATATGTACAAGGACGTCAACATAACGATATTTGCAAATACGATTTGTTTATCTGAGCCCTAAAAGTGCTCTCAGAGGCAAAAATAACAAGTGTCTCTGGGAGACAATTATATTTTGTAGCTATCCTATTTATGAGTGACCTTTGAGCCAAGTTTATCCTAGTTGTGGCAATAAGGTCTCACATTGAATATTGCTTTAACACTTTTGTGCAAGAAAAGAAGTTCACCAATGTTGCAACGAGCTCGAGGTGATTTTATATTCAATATTTTCATTAAATCCTCATTAGAGAACGCATGTAATTCAGGAACTCTGACTCTCACTACAGCAACAAAGAAATGTATAATAGATTCTAGCTTAGTAAGATGCTTGGGACATGCCATGGACCATATAAGCGAGCAATATTCAATAATAGGTGACACATAGGACTTGAAAAACAAGCTAAGTGCAGACTGATTTAAAATTTCTGTGAAGCGATAGAGCAAACCTAGTTTCCTCATAGCACTTCGAGTAATTTGAGTAATGTGTTCAGAAAAAGTGAGGTTGCTGTCAAGCATGTCTCTGAAAGAAGAAACAACATTTACATTTTTAATGGAGTATGAGTGATGGATTGTCTCTCTTTTCAGAGAAATAGAAAGAGCTGCACATTTCTCAGCATTTAGCTTTAAATTCCAGGTATCGCACCATGTAACAAATTGAGATATGCCATCTTGAAGGCTTAAGGCATCGTGGAGAGTAGAGATTTGTCTGTAAAGCTTACAGTCGTCGGCGAGAATCTTACTTGAGGAATCTGAAAATAGCGTAGGTAGGTCATCAATATATAATAAAAACAATTGAGGTCCTAGAACACTCCCTTGATGAACTCCAGAGAGAACGGGAATGAAGCTCGAAGAAGATCCAGAGACTATTACACGTTGTTGCCTACTGTCAAGGTAGTTCTCTAATAGCTGAAGTAGTTTGCCATGAATATTAAACCTAGTAGCTAATTTATAGATGGGATAAGAATGGCTGATGGAATCAAAGGCCTTCGATGGTCGAAATATAAGACATCTAATTGTGAATTATTGGAGATGCATTGAATCGCATCAGTGAGTAGAGCAGAAAGATTGGTCAAGCAAGACCTACCAGGGAAGAAAGCATGCTGTGAAGGATTTAAGTGCGGGGCAGTAAATGTATAGATACGATCTTTAATTATTTTCTCACATATTATTGACAGAGGGAAAGAAATTGGCCTTTATGAAGACGCTGACGTTTTTAATATATCTTGATTTATGTATATGAGTAATGTTAGCTTTTTTTCCAGAGTGTTGCTAAAGTTCCTTCTCTGAAACAATGGTTGAGCAGACATGTAAGTGGTATCAGGAGCTAAAGATCTGCGTTCTGGCAAAGATAAAAAAAGGGACAGAACTTCATCTGGAGTCGTTTTGATTGAAGACAAAATGTCAGAACAGACAAAATGCAAATAACGAGGTAAATGGATAGGAACAGAGAGAGTGAGAAGTGAAACTGTTTGAGAAATACTTGTTGAAAAGATTAGCCCTATCATCACCAGATGCACTTACGGTATTATGCCACATTTCTATTGGAATGAAAGAGCTTCTTGTTCTTCTATTGACCAGTGACCAGAAGAGTTTCATGTAGTCTCTGTTGTGAGACTTTCTATATATTCACAGAATTTTTTTCTTAGAATGAATTTACAGTGTCGTCTATTAGCGAACTGTGTGTGAGTAATATCACTTGGAAAGTCTTTCCACAATTTCCATGCGCACTTCTTGTTCCTTAGCAAACGTTTAGGTTCACTGTCGAACCAAGGAGGGTATTTTGAGGATCTGTGTTGCTTTAATAGAACACAAAAGTTTCCGTTGTACTGAAAATTCAAGATGGCAGTCAATATAATAAGACTCGTAATAAGACTGCGCTATAATGAACATCGTTCAGAACGCATATCTGCGAAATCGTTGTAGATACCCAAATAGTAATGAGAACAGATCTTGATCAGCATAAATTACTGAATATTTTTGTTGAGAGGAAGGAATGTAGAAATATCAGTTGGTCTGAAAGTATGAGATATAAAACAATACATTTTTCAGATCTCACAGTACCATTTAATAGCTATCTCTGATAAAACTGCATTACGTAGTCGAGAAGTGCAAGTCATATAATTTGGACTTAATGTTTAAGTCCAAACTTACAAATTTTTTCAATCGAGAAAGATGAATTTCTGTTTTGTAACATCGTTCTGCAGATGCCTTGAAGCATGATGCAAAACTGTGTTGAAAGTAGATTTCTTATACAAATTATTCAGCATGTTATTAAAGTTGTTCTAGTCTGAACAGAACAGTATATTAGACAATGACTTCATTACTAGACAAGTAAAGATGGACGGTGTCTCTGTACCGTAAGTGAAGATGCAACTGTGCAGATCCAACTTTAGGACGAATCCGTAACTCTCTGCATGGTTCAACTGTTCAGTATTGCGAAAAGCTATTTGCTGGTAAGGGATAGGTGGTGTAAAGTCGTCATCATTAGGATTAGGATGTGATTTGGTAGTTTCAATTATCTACAGAGATCTTATCCAAGAAAACCAGCTATTCTGTAGGGTCTGAACGCACAGAAGAACGGTCAGATAGCAAACTTTTAAGAAAACAATGGACTCTTATGAAATTTACATCTTCTTCTGCGTCTAGAAATAAGATTGAGGAAAATTTTGAATGATTCAGGGACGCTGCAAAACCTTAATCAAGATGGTTGGTCGCTGGATTCAAACCCAAGATCTTCCTAATACGAAGCCAACACTCTACCAGCTCAGTTGTGGTCGGTCGGTGAGTTCTATAAAACAAAGTAAATTTATCCTACAGAGTAAAACAACTTAAATATTTCTTCTTATATTTTTAAAAACAGTTTACAATATGTTGATTCAAGTAGGGCTAAGAATGGAGCTTTGTAGATAATTTTATTATTGTCTCCAACCAAGCACGTACGCAGAAGTTGGTTCTGTGGGGTACAGCGCCTTCAGTGAGGTTCGAGGTCTGTCTGGGTGTGAAATTTACGTAAAACGCACATGATTTTCTAAAAAATTATACTAATTTCACAATAAAAAATCTGAACTTCGGGTGTCCGGACGATCAGGACCTCTCCTCTGCTTTCGTTCATGTCTCCAACAATTGCCTAATTCTCACTTCAAAAGAAAGGTTCAGCCAGCACTACAAAATCATATCCTAGTTAGTCACTTAAGTAAAGTAAAAAAACAACAACAACTAAATAACCACATTTCAGTGTAATTTAAGTTCATTTGTATCACTATTTATGTTCGTATTCTCTATTCTTATTTACGCTTGTATTGTTATTTAAAATGTATATTCTTATTATAGAAAACAAAATGCTATCAATAATTTCCGCATATATATTATTCTGAATGAAACATTTGCAATTAGCTGGGGCATGAACAATTATTCTGATAGTGGAAAATAAAATAAACTCATTAATAATTAATAAATTAACGAAAATAAATTAATGTATGTGTCACATTTATTACATTTAAATTTGAGTATCCATGCTCTGTGATTTATGCACATTACGATCGAGGAACTTGTTTATCATTTGAACATTTGGTAACAAATCAAATTTCTCACCAAAGATTATGAGATAGCAGTGTGTAAATCGTTAAGTGGTGCCATTGTACATGACGACTTGGAGGAATGGCAAGAGTTTAGTCAATTGTGAGGTGTTATCTCATAACCCATGTGGTAAATACAGACCAATCTAAGCTTGACAAGGACGTGAATTATCGAAATTTGAACGGGTCATGAAAGTGGGAGTCAGATGGTTGTGGAGTGTGTACTGAAATTCCATCATGAAGGGCACTACCAACCATGACCAGAGGCGTCTGGGTTGAAAAATCCATGATAACAGACAAGTGACACTGGTTCAAATCACATTCACATTTTATGCAGATGGTATCAGGCGCATGCACATACAGCAGATCAATGGATAGTTCTTAAACTCTCATGTGATACGGAGCAGGAAACCCATCAGAGTGCCTGTGTTAACACCACAACACAGCGCTTCACTTGTGCTTGTCAACACGTTAATTCGTCTCTGGTGGATTGGAAAAATGGTGCGTGGATCGATAAATCGTAGTACCAGCTGTTTTGGGTCAGGCATGAGTCCCCTATGACATACCTCAAGAGGCCGTAGAACCAAGTTATGCCTTCTTTACATTACTATCATCCTTCTAAACACGTCATTGGCAGGTGACTGCTACCTGCAACCATTTGCAGCCCCTAAAGTACCCACATAACGATGGGGGGGGGGGGATGTTCCAGGAATATAATGCACCACGGCATCGGATCCAAGTTGTTCAGTATTGGTTCAATTTCTGAACAGTTCCGACAAATGATATGGTTACCACGTTCGCCCAACATGAACTCAATCGAGCCCTTAAGCGACGTGGTACAGAGGTTCATTCGTGTCTAAGTCCCTGCATCACAAATGTTAACAAACTATAGACAACAATCTAGATGGCACGGCTCAACATCGCTCCAGATAAAATTTTTGGAAAGTATAAACAACTTCTTGAACTCAAGTTAATATAATTCATAAATATGGCTAGGGATTATAAGGTTACAATTTTGTTTTCAAATTGTGTCATGAAAAATCTTACAAAATTATTGGTATATACTAAATATAATCAAACGTAAAGAGGACCGTCCTTGACGAGCCCTTTAACTCCCGCTAAATTTGTCCAATATCGTAGCTACAGCATTGTCAGTTTGTAGGAGAGCAAGCGAGAGAAAATGGGGAAAAAAGGAGGGAAGACAGAATCTTGAAATGTTGCATAAATTTTTGTTTCTCGTTCACTGTGAGTCAATCATCTTTCCATTTGATATTTACCATATATTCAGTATATTATTTACTTTTTTCCGTGTTCCATACGTGAATTACTCCGTTATGAGTTTCAATTTGTTCACAATGTAGCTGAAGCAACTCCAAACAGCTTCGTGGCAATGGTGACGGTGTAAGGAGTAACATAACTACAAAGATAATTTGCAAAATTCAGATAAGGGAACCTGCCAGGTATACTATAACATACCAATGGTCATGCAAAAGCCCTACAGCAAGCAAAGGAGGTTAATCCCACAACAAGCACTTGTAGATCGGCTGCGAGAATTGAAACTTTAGAATTGAGAGTCTCTCGTCGCCTTCGCCAATTACTTTAAAACTCTACCAACGATATTTTATAACATACCGGTATCATGACATGTTATGCAAAATTGATCTTTTACCACAACCCAGGCGTGTGGAGCCAACGTCTAAACTGCGAACAGAATTTCAATGCGGGTATTTTGAGCACCGGGTAGATGGTGTTGAATATTTGGTTGAATCGTGATAGCGTCATGTAACATGAGTTTGTTCCAGAAGACTCTGACGTCACTGCTGGTACTTATGCAGCTTAACTGGAGCGTTTGTACGCTGTTGTAGCATAAAGAGACCCAGCCGTGGTCAATCACGGGCGTGTTCGTGTTCAAATGATACCACTCCTCCACAAATGGCACTTTCAACCAAAAAGAATTTTGAAGTTATAGAACTTTTGCCATACCATTACATAGTCTATACTCCAGAAACACCGAACGATCACCATCTGATTCACTTTATTTCCAGCGAATACTTCCAAAGTCAAGCTGAAGTGGAAGCAAGGATTCAATAATGCTTCAAAAATACAAAGACAGGAAGGAATCCTAAGATCAGAACAGCATTGATTGACAGAGGGTTATAGAACACAATCTATTTATTCCGAGGATTGAAGCTAACCATATTTTGCATTATCAATGCTTGAATTAAATGTGCCCTACTGTATCAATACTTACGAATCTCTCTTGCTTTCAAGGCAACTACCTCACAACATGACAATTGTTCGTGTTATGAATGAAGCCTAGATGTTATGGGAAAATATCCATCGTTCAATGAACTGTTAAAGTTTATCTTGGAATCTTAAGCCATACGAGTTTATAGAATATTTTATTTTGTGTATGTTTTCCTATTTCAATACATCATGCATATCTTCAGACTTAAATGTATGTTAAAATTTATTTAAATGCTTTTATGAAATATATACATTTTCACTGGTACCTATTCCTTACGAAAAAAATTTAAGTAAGTACGAGAAAAAGTACCCGTCCGTTGGTGCGGGCTGAATATATGTTGGCAACAGTCATTGGGCCATTCAACAATACTCGCTTCCACATGGCGGGCTGCGCCCTTAACTTCGCAAGTTTTTTGGGGCTACGCCCCCTTTATCGTAATTACTCTCTGCTATGTGTAAGGGAGGACACTCAAACACTTCTCCTTCAGTTCAGACTTGACGGAGAGAAATGCGGCTTCTTAATGGCTTATCTACGTGTTAAGCTGGAAATTTTTAAAAAGAATGATCAAAATCTGCCCTGTAGAACGGCCGGACGGACTGGACAAAGTTTGTGATAAATATTCTCCATAAGAATACATAGGGGAGAACACTCAAACACTTCTCCTTCAGTTCAGACTTGATGGAGCGGAATGCGGTTTCTTGATGGTTCATCTACGTGATAATCCGGTATCAAAATCGGTGTAGTAGAACGGCCGGACGGACTGGACAAAGCCTTTTTAGCAAACTTTTTTTAATATATGGAAGATTAATACAGTGAGACCAATTCAGTGTCCCCGAAAACGATGAAGTTTCTCCAGTGCATGCACGTATAAAGCCACACAGGCAGGATCATTTGGAGTACTCCGACATTTCTAAGCTCGCAACACCGTAAATTGCCCAATAATCAGCTCGTGATATAAACAATAGTCGATGAAGGGACTAGAATCTCTGCGCTGATTTATAAATTTCTGTGTTGTATTTGTGAAGAACTAGAAGCCAAGTTGTCCCGAAAAGGTGACTAAAAGAACCATGTTCTAAAATTGAAGATTCAGTTCTTAAGTTCTATGAATAAGTGTTGATCATGGAGTTCGAAGTCATTGCACACTATCAAAAGATAAAGTCTCGTGTGTGCACATGTAGTTTCGTTTCCTTTAGTCTATGCTACAAATATATTTATAATATTAGGCGTTTTGGGACAATTCTGACATTACGTTATGGAGTACTTCCGACGCGGGTCGTTGTGGCTCAATTATAGAGCGCGTACCTCTGATTCCTGAGGTCGTCTGTTCGATCCCAGCTCATGCCATGTGGTGGACAAACACTGTGTGCGTGGGGTTTCCTCGGGGTTCTCCCGTTTTCTCCCACTTCCTTAATTCCATCATTATCCATATGGCCTGATTCAAAGTTGCCTAAAGAACTTTAAAATGAAATTCAAATTCAAAATAAACTTCCGACACCTTAACCAATAGTATATTTCTATTCTTTCTTCACAAAAATATTTCTATCTTGATTTTCCATAACAAGCATGGTTCGTAACTACTCCTGAAAGACTAGAAAAAAGAACCCGTATAACGGAATCTAAGGGCCGACCTGACTTATGTAGCGACCTAATACTATTCTTATAACCATAATCCAATCCCCCGTTATGCCTTGATAGCAGGAAACGCAGTATTTAATATCGCCCTGTAGATCATTTAGTGATATTACTCCTTTTACAATATTTATTTTTCCCTCTTGGGAGGCCACGCGAACCTCCGCCGGATCTTTGGGAGGAAACGGACTCCCTCTACCAATCAGGATACCTAAAGTGCGAGTTCACAGGCACTGCAATCTCCCCAATCTTCACAGCCACACAGGCAGGATTAAAGATGGGACTTCCTCCACCAAACACCTTTAATCAACGTGGAAGGCAACCGAAATTACATCCGCTAATTCGTGGGAGAATGCAAGGTTCTCCCCAAGGATCAAACATCTGAGGACTGCGTTAGTATTGGATCTCTTCACTGGATATGCCAATAGATATCGGGTGAACGTGTCTACACATGTACAAATGTAGGTATATTCACCTTTCGCAGGGGGCAGGCTACCGATTAGATCGACCGAAACGTCT
Organism: Lepisma saccharinum; assembly: GCA_022664845.1. Classification (NCBI taxonomy): domain Eukaryota; kingdom Metazoa; phylum Arthropoda; class Insecta; order Zygentoma; family Lepismatidae; genus Lepisma; species Lepisma saccharinum. The sequence goes on along the minus strand of JAGDQP010014953.1, from coordinate 27,814 downwards.
CAAGGTCCTGTGGTTTCTATTGATTCTAGCTGCTTGGACATCGGATGTGGGACTGCTTTATTCTTCATGCATGCGACGCAGTCTTTAACGTATTGTTTAACATCGCCATATACTGTTTCCAACACGAAGTTCAATAGTATGGCATGCGTCTTCGCTACTCCGAAACGTCCTAGTCTCTTCTCAAAAGAATCCCTTAGTCGACCTCTAAATGTTCGTTAACATTGCGACTTTTAGGAGCATTTTCCTCTTCATTAATTGCTTTCAAGTATTTTGCCAAACCCTCATCCTCACGCTGGTACTCGACCCAATCTTGAGGTGAAATACACGATAATTCCTTTGATATCATCGCAAAATTTCCGATTTGAATCATCCGAGAAGGGTGGTGAACAGTTATTCGTGATAGAGCATCAGCTACAACATTCTCCAATGTATCTAATTTCCATGTCCAAATCTTGTAATTCCAAGTACCAACGGTACAGACGGCTATGCCAAAACTTTATTATGTGAAAATGAATTGTCCCAAGGGTAAACTTTTCTACTTTCTGACCGCATGAACTACTGCTAACATTTCCATTTCCGTGTACCGGGTTTCACACGGGCCTAACGACCGTCCGGCGAATCCCAACACATCACTATAATCTTCATGCTCCTGACACAAGATCACGACTGTCCCACTTCTAGACGAATCCACTATGATAATAAAATCGTTGGCCAAGTTTCGATGCTTCAGCATTACTTGTTAACAAATTTCTTCTTTCGCTGATTCAAAGCACTGTATTCCAGTTTCCATTCCCATTTTTTACCTTTCCTCGTGATTTCGTACAAAGGTTCGACCTTCCTAGCATAATAAGGGACAAACTTGGCGCACCAATTGAAAAAACCAACAATCCTTTGTAGTTCATTTATGTTCTTCGGTCGGCGTAACTCTCTCATTTTGTCAACGTAACTCGGATCCTTGATTATCCCTTCAGGAGTAATAACAAGTCCCAAAACTTAGCCTAAGGCGACAGGAAAAAACAATTCTGCATGTTGACTGTCATACCTGCCTTTTCCAATTGTTTCAGCACCTCATCGAGTTGTAAATGTTCATCCATACTCCGACCTGGTATTAAAATGTCGTCAACATATATGGCCACATTGAATAAGGTTACAACCTAAGACTCTTTGTTGGGTGGCCATCGAACAAGTACCGCCATTTTTGTACCCAAATACAATTCTCGTAAAATAATACATTTGTCCTTTGAAGGCGAACGCAAAGTACGGCCGAGACTCTTCTGTAAGTTCCACCTGATGGTAATTTACCAGGTCCAGGCTGGTACTTAACGTCATGCCATGAAATCTTGGTAAGAAAAAAAACTTTGGTAAACTTTACAATATTACTCCTTTTACAATATTTATTTTTCCCTCTTGGGAGGCCACGCGAACCTCCGCCAGATCTTTGGGAGGAAACGGACTCCCTCCACTAATCAGGACACTTAAAGTGGGAGTTCACAGGCACTGCAATCTCCTCAATCTTGTAGGAGGATGGGACTTCCTCCACCAAACACCTTTAATCAACGTGGAAGGCAACCGAAATTACTTCCGTTAATTCGTGGGAGAATGCAAGATCCCCTCCAAGGATCATACATTCAAAAACCAGGGATATGGTCTGCTATTTATTTACAAGCTTTTCCTGAGTAGTTGAGCAACCTCACGACGTGGTCGCAGCTTTTTGATTTACACCACAACTATGATACAAAAGAATTGAGTACTAGTATACATTATGAATTTATATTTAAAAACAAGCTCTAAACGTGTATATATATATATATATATATATATATAAATATATATATATATATATATATTGTTTCTATTATAATTGGAACTTTCTGATATACTGTTCACAATCTAGGCACTCTATCACCACAACATCGTTCATAACGACATCTCTTGAGCACTTGCTAACGACGTCCACACTGTCGTTGGTAGAAGTGACCCTGACGCCTGTTCCGGTTCAGGATTCTTCGTTTCTTTCCCTTGTTGTTCTTTACCCTCTTTTTCTTTCCTTCCGGTTCCATGGGGGCACTGAGAATCACTGACGGGGCTGAATCTCATTCCTGAGGCGGTTATGTATATACTACTCCATGTTTTGTGCTAAAATGTCCACCACAGTCCAACAGGCACGGAATGCTTGCTCACACAAATGTGGGGATCTGGTCTATCCACACTTCCCGGTAGTTCATTCTCTCTCTATTCACGTAACTCCTACTCTCCCGAATAGTCCACTCTGGATGGGATTCGATGTGGTTAGTTAAGTCAAATTCATTTCGCCACAAAGCGTCTCTTGCTCTATCATAAAAGGCTATTACAGGATCACGCTCACACATGATTTCTGATTCGACACCATACAGAGCTCACAATGCAGTCCTGGTAAAGAACAAAAGGTTATACCTGCCAAACCTGCACAACAAAGGCGAGAAAAAACACGGCCTAGTCTAATGAAGTATATTTTCCTAATTGGTAAAATAACAATGGGACTTTACATACAACCTGCGGTCCTTCATTCCCTGAATACTTCCGGCTCCAAATTATCTACTTTACAACTGGTCTAATTATGCATTTGACCGAACCGTGAATACTCTCATATCGAGTCGAGTCATATGTGTGCTGTCATACATATCCAACTCCATCGAGCAGCATTCTTTTCCTCACTAATTCTGTGCTCACTCCAATATTCAATAAACTGTTAAAATCATTATTTCTGGATGCCGATTATTTGTCAAATGTACTAATTCGACGTTTAAATTACAGGCACGGCGAGGCCGCGTTCATCCCTGTTATAACCATGGCTTCAGTTTTTGATGCGTTAAAAATAGGATGCCTCGCTACAGTTGCAAAAGCGTCTCACGTTCTCCGATACACGTTGTGGGACAAAAGAAAAGGAGAAACAAGAATTTGGAGGGAGGAGTCAAACTTGGGCTTCTATCAAAATGGAACTTAGCACAGATTCATTAGTATGGGCTAATGATGCAATAACCTGAAAACATCCATTTTGTTTCGAAATAATGAAGGAATTGAAACCTAAATGCATACAAATTGTTCCTGATTACATTGCCATATCGACATGCATTTGCATGTATTTAGCTTTCAATTCCTTCATTATTTCAAAACAAAATGGGTGTTTTCAGGTTGTTGAATCATTACTGGCACACACCATTATCTCTCACAATAATACATTTACGGTAAATCTAACTTCAGAAATGTGTTTTCCGAAAAATCTAGCCCAAAATGACATATTACACTACCCCCTTCCCATTCAAGAAAATCAATCGAAATTTAATATGAAGAACATGCCCTCCAACAGGTAGCGCCTTCCACCCAGTACCCATTACTATGTATTTGCTTTCCATTTCTTTCAGCATTTTACAAATACAATTATTATGTTTCCACACTTTTTCTTCACTCTTCAGAATAAAAAATCTATTGTATCATCGATATCTCCGAAAGTAATGGCGCTCGAGTTGCCCAAATTTGTGAATGCACATATTTTGACATTTTAATCACGATGGAAGAAAAAAATAGAACTGTTTTTCTGCCCCATCAGTAGGTTTGTTTGTCAGTGCTTCATATGTTTCCTAAGATATGGCATACGCTATTTTTCATCCACAATTCTTATTAAATTTTCCAACCCTTGTTAATAAAAGGTAACCATATCAAGTTCTGGCCGTTTCCACGTTTCATGGGAAGACGTGATCACTGATACTGAAGTAAGTGACTCAGGTGCTGAAAAAGCGATCGGAATGAGAGTGGAAACATTGACCGTGAACAATACAGGCACTTTGCGCACTCACAGCAGTCATAGCTCGAGTAGTAGCCAAGACAAATGCAGATGTCGAACGAGCTCGTTCGGGGTTGTCTGCTTTAAGACTTTAAAATGGGCTTGTCACCAAATACCTCGTTTTGGGGAATAAGGCTGTGTATGAACGCAATGCAAGGCATTGGTTCTAGAAAATCAGATCGGAGATTTGTCCCTGTGTGATGAATGCTTCAGTGGGCAATCACAGGCCCCGAAGGCAGTCACAGAGCAGGGCTTCAGCCAAACATGTAATGAGCTTACCGCAACTTCCAGGCTTCTGATGAAACTCAGACTTCACCTGCACTGCCCTGTACTCAAGTTGCGCAAGTGGTAAGCCAATAAGGACCAACGAATGACAGCTGGTTTGTCGTTGCTTTCTCGGTACCGCAATACACCCATATTCGATCGAGTTCTCACCAGTGACAACAAGTGTGTCCTGTATAAGATTCTCAAGCGTGTATAAAAATAGTTATTATTGCCAGTCGCGGGACACTATGCCTCACACCACAAGACCACCTGTACATCCACGCAAGATCATTCTATGTATCTGGTGCACTACGAGCTACTACCATTGGGCCGAACCATTGCTGCTGACCTGTACTCGCTGCAATTGGAACGTGTGCAATAGGCACTGTAGCAGGAGGAGCCAGCATTACTGAATAGCAAGGGTGTACTGTTCCTTGACGACAATGCCAGGAATATATGGTGCGGGTGGTTTTGGATACCATATAGATTTGGCTGTGAGACACTGTGCCATGTACGATACTTCCCGGACATTGCACCAACATATGATCATCTCTTCCATCCCTGGACCTTCGTGGGAAATCCTTCGTCAATGAGGCTGGCACTCATCGCCTTATTTGCGTCCGATCCTCCAGTTTTACCACCAGGACCTTAAGTAGACGCAGGAACGTTGGCAAAAGGTGTGGATGCCGATCGGGATTGTTCTGAGGACTAAGGACAAGTGACATTTTCTGTATACTTTTCTGTTTTTATCAAAAACTACAAGAACTTTTTTGCTTACCTTTTAAGTTAATGCCTGCTTTTGAGATTTTAAATGCTTTTTGCCTACTTATTTTCAAGTTTTTAGTGCCTATATGCCTACACTTTTTACTGGGTAAACATCTGAACTTTACTTGTTACAATGAAAATGTTTACGTTTTCTTTTATGAATGAAATACATTATCATTAAAATAATAGATTCAGCGTTGATAATGTCTCTCACAGGGGTTTCGTATTGGTACAGATGCAGTCTCTATATCTCAGGGACAGAACGCCTAATACAATACTTGTACGATAAAAACTTTGGTAAATTTTATTTTTATATGGGCCAGTTTAGTAACTTTGGACTTCGGCCCGTCACGATTTGCCTTTAGCTGTTAAGTGTTAAAATCCACACCCATGCCCCTGCCGGGACTCGAACCCGGGACCGTTGAGTCGATAGCCTACCGCCGCAGACCGCTCGACCACCCGGCCGGCAATACTTGTACGACTCTAGGTAGTTTGTTCACACCTATTTGGTCTTACCCTGTGCCAATGACGGAATTCCATTGAAAGGAATGTAAAAAACGAAAAATGAGAAAAAGAGATAACAATGGAGAATTGAAATAGATTAAGTCACGCATAGAAGACACTTTGTCAGACATCAATACTGCGGTAAGAACAACCATCTGTGTGAACGCTGCATCGCAACCAATGCATCGTTTAATAAACCTTCTTGAACTAAAAGCAATGATCACACATAACTGTAAATAGGGGGAAAACGCATAGTTTGAGACTTACTGGAAATATGCAACTCAAATGTAATGTGACCTCGAAGTTTTTGAGATTTCAAAATTTCCATTGCATCTCGTGCACAAAACTTTTAAAAGACATCTATTATTCATTAAGGAGTAAATTCACTTAACAATTTACTAAAAATTTCCAGCGTGAAACCATAGATCTTATTATGAGATCTATGGAGAAACTTACTCTTATGCCTTAGCATATATGATTAATAAATGAACTTATTCTGTTTTTTTTTTTGTTTTTTTGCTTTTGTTTTTTCCAGATCGGAAGCAACGTATTATCCGTTGAAGAGCTCGAATCACAGATGGGTAGGAGATGTTTTGAACAACTATGCTTCACAGTTGCATCAAACACACGTAAGTTTAGGTGCTACCATTTAATATTGAGAATTTAAGTAGAGTATTCCTGGAATATGTGATGTTGTACCGCTCATATAATGAATTTGATTTTTACGTTATTGAAACAATCACACCTATCCGTGTATGCAACATAGGCGTAAGTATCACACCTATCTTGTATGTAGGTTGCATAAGTTGCCGTGCCAAGATCAAATGGCGAATATATGGAAGCTCAAAATACTTCTCTCCAATGTTTTATACAGGACTATCGATACACTGATGGATGTTCTCTACACATTCTTTGTCCCCTTTCGTAACAAAATACTAATTGTATTCTTCGAACCTGAAGGTATTTCTGTCTTTCTGAGACACTTTGGGAATAGTTTGGCAAGTTCTTATTTCATATTTGAAGAGTACAGGGAAAGAAGGGAGGCATCTCCATGAAAGGTGATTTCTCGTAAAAGGTTATTATTTTAAAATCTTACCTCATCATTTAAGAATCATCATCTTAGAATCATTTAATATTCTAGAAACCACTTTAACTAGAGGATTATTTGAACTGAGATTTTTTTAACAGTTCTCTGATATTGCGTAGTACTTGTTACAAGTAAAAACTCCTTTTTTTTAGAAAATGGGCATCATCTTTCCTTTCATGTACTCTTAGTTTTTTTATCCGAAACTTCTTTATCATTTTCTTCCCCTTCTTTTCTGAACTTTTCATCAATTCTAACTAATTTTTCTAATTTCTAGTTATGGTCCCATCAGATGTCATTATTTGGTCAACTGTTGATGGCCTTTCTTCAGACTATTGCTTTCCTCGATTGTTTGCCTAACAAAAGTTTCGTTCTATTATCGTGCATCTTCCTTTATTCCCACCCTTACTGTGATTTTAATTTCTATATATTTTTTCCCTTTCATGGAAGAAAATAATTTTTCTTCCCCTTTCCTTCATGAAAAGTATACTTTCTTCTGAATTTTTAATGTTTTTTTTCTCTTGTCCATTTGCTTTGCTGCCTCTCGTGTTATTTCAGTCAATGCTTTATTTCTAAATTGATATCATCTTGGTGTTTTCTCTCTTCAAAAGTACTGTATCTGTTGCTTCGTTCTATCTCGATTTCTATAGTAATACATTATCCGAATTAGGTATTGATAAATGGATAGGTTCACACTGTCCGGTTATCTTTGCACTCATACACGGAAAATATTCACATAGCAATGCGTATGTATAATTGTTGATTTAGACTTTCCATAATTTTGTGCTGTGAAGTGTTTATTTTACTTTATGATTTTCGACCCATTTCAAACTAAAGTTATTTGTAATTCAGTAGAATATACCTAAAATACTTATTTTCTATTTTATTACTGCTGGTAATTATGAAAAGCTTTTGTTTCATAACCTAATTATTCGTAGTACCAGCTCGACCTGAGCCAAATTGAATAAAGGGCCACAATATCTCGACAAATAATATGTAAACCGCGACGGTTTGGAATATCACATTCCAAGTTGTGCCCAAGAATTGTACACTTTACCAAAAATAGAAATTAAGAAGGGCATTCATATGCTTGCTGGCCGCGTAACACCTATTCTATCACAATGAATTGCTTTCGTGGGTAATCTCTTTTTATTTTTCGAAATTTCTGAAAAGAAACTTTATTCTTATGATGGAAAAATCATCTCCCGAAGTTTGTTGTATTATTTCAATGACGAGGTTCAATGATATTAGAGTAGCTCTTTATATAAGAAAGTATATATAGAAAATCTTGAAACATTCATAAAACTTTTCTTTAATGTGGGATTAACAACTGTTTCATTTTTCAATCTACTCTCCGTTATGTCCAGTATATATGTTGCAGCGCGTTACTAACAAACGATATCCTTCCAAAATGTTTGCAAGGCAAGTCCTGTCATTCGTTTACTTTTGGCCAGAACCAAATATACATAGAAAGGCATTCATCGGATAATAAAATTCAATGGAAGGCAATAAAATTCAATTCACGGACTGCACGTTGAAGTCATTCATCGGATATAATCTCCTTCCCCTTTATGGCTGGGCTCCTTAAGTGGTTCAAGTACAAGAAACTCCGTTTGTACAAGGTCTGGGAAATAAGGTAGGTGAGAAGCACACTGGGAACAGGGGACCTAATTTGTTTTAGTTGTTGAACAGGGAGTGGAATGAGCATTTTCACGTAGCAACAGTACGCTTATGAGGAGACCATGATCTTTGTATCAGCATCCAGACTTAAGATGCCTTTTAAGCAGGTTATAGCACTTCTATTACAGAAGGTTACTCTCACTTTACCATAGTTAGTTCACTTTTCTTTTATTCGTATTGATACCAAGAAAGTAATCCCAATATTACTCATACTTAGGAACATTGAAGGGAAAATGCATGTCTGAACAAATTACACAGTTGCACTGTTATAATATTCTGTAATATTAAAAATAGAATAAATCTCCTAAGCATGCATTAAAACAAGAAACTGTAAGGTCATGGTAGATAAATAAATGAAACTTATTTAGTATTATTTTAAGAATGATTCAATATAAATAAAATTGACGTTTCTAATCGAAAAAATTCAGGCACTTGGATTGTCAATGTATTAACTTAGTCTTGAAAAATATCAATTTGTGTGGTTCGCATAGAGGAATTAACTTCTTTGTATACATTAGAAGTTTGAATATTGTTAGCGTGTCAAGAGCAAGTTTGCCGTTTTGTTTATATATGTTAATTTCTTTGTTTAAATATGTTCTTTTATTCTTGAATGTGAATCATGTGTTCAATGACACTTTTCCTTTCTAGCAACAAGAATCATTTTGAAGAAAATGTAGCATCCCGTGTGAGAAGTGTGGGTCTCCAGTGAAGTGTAGGCAGCTCAGATATATTTTTTCATAGATTTTGTTGCTTAGTTTTTTTTACCTTTTATTTTTGTTTTACCCAAATTTTAACAAGAAAATAAGCTGCAGGACCAGCTTTCTATATGTACAAAGTCGATACATCCTATTTTGTGTTTTAAAGCAAATCAACAGCATGTAAATAAATATTATAGACTCACTTAAAAAGAATTTGAGTTGATTGAGCAGGAATAAGTCTCCCATGCCATTCCGAAAATTGCAAAATTAATAGTAATATTTCCTCAGAGGTAAATATTTTGGTAATATTATTAATTGTCAAGACAAACTATGTAAAAAAAAAAAAACTATTTTTAATTTTTATATTCGTTGTAATTTTTAAAGATAGTTCTACATTATTAATTTTGAAGTTTTAGAAAAATAATTTCTTGTAACTGATTCACACAAGTTTCATCACGTATGTTTTTACAAGAAAAACTCTGACATTTTCCTTTGTTAAGTATTGTTTACTTTCACAACACAAATATTGGCGTTAAATGCAAGTAACTCATACAACAAACAAAACCTTAACTGATTAGAAATAATAATCTACAACTTAATCAATGAATGTTAAGCTTGAGACACCTGAGTCAAAAAAGCTTTCGTTTCATGTACTGATCTGTTAAGTGTACTACTTTGTAACTATATATTCTCTTGATTTCCACTTCAAGCTGAATGCTTAGGTAATGACAGGTATGTGATGAAAGCAGGGCACAATATGATATACTTTCAAAGTCTATATTAAAGTCAGAAAATGTAATCTTCCCTTTTGTAAATATCAATGATAAAGTAGGTTTAATCAAACAAATATTAATTGCCTTCGATAAGATATATTTTCAACGTTTCCGATCTGGAGGTAATGAAATTAATTAATAATACCCTTTGTTATGCATTGTTTGTCGTAATGCCGCTTGTGTATTTTTAGTAAGTTCTAATGAGTAGATTATTGTAACCATATATGTTCTAACAAATGGACTTGAAATACTGCCTCAAATGTTATAATGATCTAACCTAGCGTAACCTACAATTGAAGATGACAAAGTAAATAATTTACGTTTAAATAACCTAACCCAATCTCTGCAATGTAACCTAACCTAGCATATCGTCATTGACAGAATAATGTAGAAGAATATGTAAATTCTAATTAGTTTTATTATTATTATTATTATTACCTTCTTAATCCAAAATTGTTTCAATAGAGAGTTTTTTTTATTTCTCCTCACAAATTAGAGTAATTGAAATTAAATTATAGAAATAGAGCATGTGCATATATGTTTGTGATAATTTGTTAATCGCTGTGTAACATTACTTAAGAAGAATGTAAAGTTTGCGAAATAAACAAGTTCAAACTATATACAGAGGCTGGATCCAGATTACACTAGTTGTATTTGGATAAATCATTTTTAAATAAGATCTCACGCAGTGCACTCGGTTGATTTTTAGTGGTACTTTTCACGAAGTTTAATTTTGTTAATACACACCTATCTACGCACGGAGGATAAATTTATTATCCTACACGTATCTTGGTGATATTAATTATTGTTGCTTTCTTGATAACGGAAAACAATTCTCTTGTGTAAGCCTTCAGGTCAACGATAAAAAGTACTTCCGCAAAGGATTTGTTTATCATCAAAAGGAAAGCAATAATTCATATTTCCAAGGTATGTATTGATTAATTTTGCAAATTAATTTTCCGTTTACAACTTAAACCAAATACTTTAACCTAGTGAAAAATAAGAATACAAGAATCATGTGACACAGACAAAATGTAAAAAATCTTATATTTTGTGCCACGGTACAATGCAAACCCTAAATTGCACCTCGTGTTTCATAGCATAATTTCCTCACTTGAGTATCAAATTGCACATTATCAAATGAAATGTGATGGCTTGACCCTATCCTTTTATTAATGAGTATGTTTTTGTCACAGTAATTGTTTTGCAATAGTTAAAAACAAAGAATATGAAAATTTAACTCTTTATTTGCTTGTAATGATATAGAACATATGAAAAGCAGAATATTTTATAGTATATAAATAATTTCCGGGATACTTCCAAAGTGTTAAATATTCCAACAGTTCTTATACGGGTTAATTTATCAGCTTATATAAGGTTTCTTGCTGATGAGAATTTATATCATAACATGAACCATATTCATGTCGAAGAGCAATGAATGGGACAAGATGGTACTTCTAATTTGAGGGAATAAAAATAACTAGTGCTCTGAATGATGTCTGGATATTAATTAAATTATTTAAGAACATGGCATTGTTAGACAGTAATTCAATCTTATATGCACTTACATTTCAACACGCTAGTCTGTTAAGTAACAACTTGAAAATACGTCCACAATTTTCAGCTACTAGTCGAAGTACTTACAGAAGCTTATCAATTATATATATTATGACGAACACATTTCATGAGAACATTCTATCCTATATATTCTTTGGCTTTCCCTTTATTTCATTGTAAATAAAATTTAATAAAACTGTAATGAAGCAAAAGCAATATTGATGTCTTTGGAGACTGGAAATTATCTAGATCAGAGTATTTATAAACAACATCAATGGATTATTGACTTCCGTTAGTAATTACTCGAGGTTAATGTAACTTTCTGAAATGAAGCTTTGATTTCTTTTTTTCCATTACTGTTCAGGTAAGTTATTTTTGTGACTTGCTTTATTTCCGATATTTCGATTTTGTAATCTATACTCATATTTGAGATGATATGATAGCAAACATTATTGAATTCTTTAATCAAAGGCTATCACAATAGGCTTTACATAAACGACAAAAAATTAGTATATTTTACGAACTAAAATATGAGGTAGTAAGATTGGAACAATTAATTCATTAGAATGGGAACTCAATCTTTATATTATCAGCATAGACCGGATGCTCTAAAGGCCTTAAATAAAATTAGATTCTACCGGATGCCGTAACCACCTGACCTGATCTTACCTAACCCTATACCGTAATCTACCATTAGGCCAAATTAAAAACTTGAAGGAACTAATTTATGTTTAACTAAAGTTAGAACTATCTACTGTAACATAATATCATCACATATTGTCACTGACTGAGTCGGTAGAATATCTTAAATTCATATTAACTTATTCAGGTAAGAATTTTCTATACAAAACTACATCTGAAGCCAAAATAACAAATAAATTGGCAAATCCAGGATAATACGGTTATTTAAAGTAATGTAATTTTATGTAAACTGATTTCATTTCCAATGATTGTATTTACAGTACGTTCTGTTTTCGAAATATGTTCAAAACAACTTCACCGGGATAAGCTCTAATTAATCAAGTATTGTTTACATAAAACTAAATATAATGATGGTGTGGTTTCGATGTTCCATCTAGAAACCCAAAGAATTAAGTTACCTCAGTACTGCGTACTAGAAAGTGATATTACAATGCACTGTAGTTCTTGTGAAATTTACGCGTCGTTACAAGAGGAAACCTATTTACATAAGGTCATCATACACATCGAAAGCATAGAGATTTCTCTTTCCTTTGAAATTCATTACTGGTTTATTTAAAAGTATTTTCTCTCAATGGCGTGTCTTTCGTACCTACTATGGAAAAAACAGACTAAGAAATGATACAAACTGTCGAGTAACACCTTCCTTGAATTGTAACTTTTAACCGTGAACGTCCCATAAATGCAGTAGTTAAGTTTTAGCATCCCACAACTTACTATTTACTTTCAAACATGGGAAGACTTGCTAGAAACGTATTTCTGACTTTTTGAGATTTTGTGATATATGTTAGTGAAACGAGAACCCCATAATTCCCTTGCTATTTTTGTTACGGTAACTTTTATATTTCGAAATGTTAAAATTTATTTATTTTATTATCAGTATATATTATGATCTCATTATAAATATTATTTTATACAGTAATTTTATTTGTATAAGTGTTAATAATTATGCTTTACGCTTGTTGTGTGATTTCATAGTATTGTAAATTGCAAAATGTGTATCCTTGAAAACGATGAAACATTGTATTATATTTTTCATGAAAAATAAAGATTCAGTCATTAATCGAACAGTAGAATTAAAATTGTAAATATTTCCTGATACATAGTTTTATTTAGCAACAGCAAACATAGATAAAGTGGATAGACTCCCTACTATACTTTTTATTAATAATCAAAAATTAACTTCAATATATATATATATAGTGACAACTCTCTGGACGACTCAGGCCTGCTTGACGAAGAAGCATTTCTGACACAGCTGTGATAAAACAGATAAATCGTAGCATTTTTCTTAGGATATATTCCACCAAATCGTTATAAACAATGCCATCTTGACCTATTGTACTTTAACACGGTAGCACTACGATTTATCGTAGCATAAATGCTTTCATGTCAAGTGAGCCTAAGTGAAGCCAGTCAAGAGATAGAGTACGAATGTCTCATTTCAGTATTGACAGAAATTGTGATGACGTCACACTTGCCTACTTGTGGAGAAAAACACGATTTTACCGTGTGCGCAATAAAAAACACCGTACCTGACCTTACCTACCCTCCAAGTGCCCTTGGTCACTAATTGTATTAAATTTCCTAATGCATATATCTATATAAAAAAGAGAAAAGTTATTTTCCGTAAAGAAAAAAAAATATGAACAAAACTAGGCCAGGATTCGATCCCGGGTCCTTCGGATTAGCTTTCCGACACTCAACCAATACGCTAAATTGGCAACTGAAAGGAGGCTGCTTCTTGGCACTCTTATTTGTCATTACATACGAGTAGCTACAAGTGGCTAAGTATAACGTCATGACAATTTCTGTCAGTACTGAAATGAGACACTCCAGATAGAGTTCGGTGTTCTCGGCTATTAAGTTAATCTATTATATTGGGTATTCTGTGGACCGGATCTATCATAAACATGGCCGCCATAAACTGAAACTTGAGTTGTGATTCCTGTTGAATACTCTAAGGATGTTCTAATAGAGGAGCTGCTTATAACTATCCCATGCGTAGCGAAAGAGTGAAGCTAAAAAGCAACTGAGCATTGACCAAGGCGACACACCTGATTGGTTAGCAGACAACTACAGAGCTTGCTGCCACCTTTGTTAGCCGGAAACCATGTTTTTGACTGGAGTAAGCGGCCTAACTGGGCGGGACTACGCTGTGACATATGGCTTCAGGTTCTTTGCAAAATCGCACGTCCTATATTAGAACATCCTTGGAATACACTAGCTATGTATCGTCTATGGTCTTCCGTCGTCCAGATGATTACGAGTTCAAAGGCCACGTAAGTTTGCGTGCATTTGTTCGAAGTTACAAGGTGTCCGAAAAGTAATGTCTCGTCAACTTTGAACTGTGATAGGAGAGGAACGAAACGTAGCAGCTGAATGTGGGTTGCACACAAATAAAGTGTCCTCCTTGGGAGGTATATTTCCGAGGAATTCCAATATCTCACATATCTAATGTCGCAAGTTACAAAAGGAACAATCCTAAAAGGTGAAAATAAAAAATGAAGAAAACACTTATTTTGTCTTACAACCTCACTAAAATGCTGTGATAAGTTCAGCGCATTTTAAACTTTCGAACAAGGAGGGTTTGTGGTGTTTGCAATTTGTAAGGTGACAGTAAATCAACTTTTTATGACGTACTCACGAGATCGTAATTTTTAGAGAATTTCTTGCTAACTGGCTACACTGTGAGCACCAAAGAGCTCTATGTTATTACATGGATATCTGTACATTACAACGAAAAATAACACAAACAGTTTTATTGTGGTGCGGCGCAATGTTACCAACCAGGTAAATGTGTAACGAGGTTTCAGTACTTTCAGCAATACAACTTCGTTATCTTCATTATGATGTGCAGACATTCATTGTACTACATCACATGGAGCTCCTTCGTGCTCACAGTGTTCCCAGTTGCCAGGAACTTCTCCAAAAACTGTGATTTCACGCTGACGTTATAAACAGCTGATTTACTGTCAACTTGCATATTTCAAACCCCAAACCTAGTTCGATAATTTAAGGTTAATGTAAAGCAACGATCTCCAACAAAAGATGGCAGCACTACCTCCGTATTTGTCTAATGTATTTTCATTGTTACACGAAATTTTATTGCAGCTCCTACAAATTCAAGCCTAGAGAGTTCAAACTTTCAGGGAAGAAAGTTCATAACCAATTCAAGAGCATGATCGATGCCGATTTTTAATTTTCTATTTTGTTTATTGTTGAAAGAGCTTCATTGTTATAGGTTTTGATATTCACAACAATAATGAAGGAAAACGAAAATAAAAAATCGGCATTGATCAAGCACTTGAATTGGTCATAAACTTTCTTCTCTGAAAGTTTGAACTCTCTAGGCTTGAATTTATAGAAGCAGCCAGGAAATTTTGTGCAACGATAAGAATACAATAGACGTATACGGAGACAGTGGAGATCGTTGCTTTACATTATCCTTAACATGCACAGACTAGAAAAATATAAGTACTCAAATCACTGCATTTTTAGAGAGGTTGTGATGCAAAATGAGAGTTTCCATCATTTCTTTTATTTCCACCTTTCAGGATTATTCCGTCTCTGACTTGTGACATATTGATGTTCCTCTGAAAAATATCTTCAGTGACACTTGCAACCCGTATTCAGCATAGCTGACAAGTTTCTTCTTCTCCTATCGCAGTTCAAAGTTACTTTTTGGACAACGTATTGCAAATGCATTATTTGAAAAATACGATTCTTGTAACATAAGATAAAATGAACTGTATGGGCGTTAACAGCACTATGGACGATTCTTGTGTTTAGCTAGTTCCTATTAACATAAACATAACTTAAAAGTCTTATGTAAAACCTACTGCAAACCAGAAAACGCATGTTAGCATAAACACAACAAATTATGTAGTTGCGCAACATTCGATTTCATGTTAGAAAACGACAGTCAGTAAGTCTAAAACCCTGCTTTTCTTTATTTCTGTTATAAAAATGACGACTATAATCACCCGGTATTATAGGTTACCATGCTCGATACATGGAACAGTTTAATATTGTCAAAAAAACTTTATATTTCAACTTACAATGCCATCGAAAAGTTGCGTTAACCGATCTTCAAAAGTCTGCTTTAGTGTACAACTCCCGACTATGCGTGCAAATTAATGTACATTGTACACGAAAAATCTGTATAATCCAAAAAGTTTCTGTATACAGTTAAAAAAAAAAAAAAAAAACTATTCAGAGGTTTTTAATTAACTACATACATACAATTTTAAAGAGGATCTAATTAAAATATCACTAATAATAAAGCTAAAACATAGATTTCAGTTCTTCTGGGAAAGGTTCTATTCCTTTGCTTCCGCGTCGTGTTGACATCCTCTTGGACAATTTGAAATCAAGGAATTTTAGATCTAGGGATTAGTATTTCTTTCAGCAGGGTGACCGGGGAGGGGGGATTATTACCTCCAGATTAAGCTAATCACACACCCCTCCCCCAATTAAAAACTGCAAGGAATCATTCATTGTACTACCACTCGAGTAAGGACCTGTGTAGTAAAGCGAACACAAGAAACCCTGAAAATTTACTATTGCAAAATTTTAACCTACAGTATGTTACTCTCAGTACATAAAAATTTCCCTTCTGGTACTTATTCATTTCTATTTATTCCCCCCTTTCTTCTGAAACTGCAATATTTTCCACAGGTGGCCAGTGATTCTGCAGAAGACCAAAGTCGACGTAATGATTTTTCGAAGAACGGAACTTTCTAAAACCAGAAAAATCCGGAGGAGGGGGGGGGGTTGTCCTTTATTTATGTAGTGATGCTCATTATATTGTAGTATTTTCTAGTCTATTGCAATTCCAAACCATCATTCATTTTTGTAACAATTACAACCAAAGCTACACTATTTTAACACACAAACATTTCTTTCCTTTTGTTACAAAATAATAATAATAATAATGTACGAAAATGAAAAATTGATGTCGACCAATGTGTAAACTAATTTACTGTCAACATAATGCACATACATCTCCTATTCCTTTCTATATCCTTCTATCTCTTTCGCATTTTTTTCTGAGGAGGCTATTAGGCCTTCTGTTGCTAGCCACCGCGGTATGCAGCTCCCACCAGAGATTAAATAATATGCAAAATTGGTACGTCATGGCCACCAGTTCTTCGCTTCATTTTCTCTTGTTTCTCTAAAAAGTAGGTTGGACCATTCTTGCCCTCAACCCCTAAACTGCGACTGCGTTTTCTCTTTTGATTATTTAATGTCATTTCAATGACAAGGCTTAATAGATCGGACCTTCAGTTTTAAGCTAACTCCTACCCACGATCAAGCCTTAAAGATGAGGCTTTGTGTACACCTTCTTCCAAAATCCTGGGTTTTCTTTAGTCCTACAAGGCGAATCCTTCGCCGCTTTCTTCACTATCCTTTTTGTATTCTCCGAAAGACGTTGTTCCTCATGCATTAGACAGACTAATGATATGGGCGCACTTGGTAATTAAAAAATTGAGAGATAAAGGTCACTAAAATTGTTACAGCTTTTCCCTCGGTTTCACTAGGGAAACGCTCGATGAGCCTGACTGATACTTTTCTCATTCTCTACGTACCCTACCCCTGCCTGAGCCAAAAATGCCGATAGGCCCTAATTAAATTCAAATTCTAAGCTGCTAAGAATTGTCTCTGGCTTACAATGAGATGAACCCAATGACTTAATTTTTGCATTTTCCCCCTGATCTTGAAATCAGAGCATAACATGCAGTCACTTATCTGAAATCCATTTTGATACTGAGAAACTCAAGTCTCCTAGTGCGCAGTTGGCCTGAGCCTTAAGATACCTGAAGGCCGTAAATGAGATACAAATTACTAGTGCGCGGTACCTAAAAGTTTTAGTATTTATTTATTTTTTTATCCTTCTGTTTTTAATCTAAAGTATGCTCTTATCCTTAGGCTTACTGCGCACTAGCAACTTTTTCCGGGTGATTTTTTTTAATTGCGAAAATGAAACCCATACTTCTACACGACCGTGCGCACTGGCAATTTTAACATCACCGTGATAAAAAAAATTGAAACATGCTCTATTTCGGAGGTGATCGAACTATCACTTGCAAAAATACAACACATTTTAACTTCTCCGCGCGCACTAGCAATTGAGTTGCTCAATTCGGTGGCTGATGCCTGTACCTTAAAAAAGTAGTAGTTACAAATAATTACACAGTATGAAGTAGTTTATTCATTAATAGTATGTTCTGCAACAGAAGTATGTAATCGATCACTATCGAACTGTTTATATTTGAAGTAAAAAAGACCCGAAAGTAAATAGACAAAATGCAACGTGGAAGTGATATTTTGAAATGAGAAATTTATATTTTGTGTTTGAGCATAGCATTATGGAAGTGGTTTATTAAGTTCAAGACTTGCTATTTTCGGTTACAACTTCAGAATATATTTTATCATTGTAAAATTCTCTAAAAAATTATTTCCTGAATGAAGTAAGTATTTCAAGGGTACACGGGAAAAACTCAACATAGTCCAAAAACTGTGAAAATGAGATGATAATGGCATCTTATTGGTCTGTTAAATAATTTTCACGTGACAAATAATAATGGGATGATTTAACTGATTGAGTCAACCCCACCTCACTTAGTGCCGTAGGTCGAGAATACGTGGAGCGCTACCTCTACATTCCCCATGCGCCGTTCGTGTTGGTTTTTCTCCTGTATTCTTTATGTGTCTTAAGTCAGCAATATCGCAGTGCTTTAATGTTACAGCCCATTTCACTTGTGGTGGTATACAACTAGTCGAAAAGTAGTATTTTGGTACAGTATGCTATGACCAAGAGCGAGCAACAAGTTACAAAATCTTTCTATCCTTCTTTATCCTGAATAATAACTTCCTTTTATCTTCTCTCAAAGATGCAAAGACGCATTCCCCGTGGTGCAGAAGGTAACGGCGCGGCCTTCGGATAGGCACGCGGGTTCGAACTCCAAGGCCGACCATCCTGATAGGTTTTGCAGGGTTTTCCTCGCTTTCGCCAGGGAATGCTGGAGCTGGAGATGGTACTTTAAGTAAGATCCTGGCCAATACCTTCTCCATCCCTAATCCCGACCTCAGATAAAGATGCGAAGAGACAAATCACTTCAGAGTTGCAAAGAGTTTGTAAAATTCCCCATTTAAAAGTTTCTGGCTTGCAATTGGATGAACCCAGTTACTTTTTTTTGTTTTCTCTCCTTAATTTTAAAATCTGAGTAGCTGATCGCGGTAGACGTGTGGACTCAGGCGTGAGGCCAGTGTATTCAAGGTTCTCGGTTCGAATCCCCGCTTGGGCATATGGATTTAGGAGACAACATCTAATGAAATCCAGACGGACCGAAGTCATTAGTTACTAAAATGGCCCAAAGTACATTTTTTTTTTAACAAAATCGTAGCACAACATGCAGCCATTTACTTGAAATCCATTTCGATGTTGAACAACTCAAATCTCCTAGTACGCGGTACGCTGTCTTAGAAAATATCACCTCCACGTTTCTGCATTTTGTCTAGTTACTTTCTGGTCTTTTCTCCACTTCAAATATAAACAATTCAACACTGAACTGTGACATAATTGTGTTGCAAAATACACTACGTAATGAATAAATTACTTCTTTCTGAGTGTACAAGCCACAACTACCGAATTAAGCAATTCAGTTGTTACGCACACGGAGAGGTTTAATAACGTGTACTGCATTTCTGCAGTCGACAGTTTCATCGCCTCCGAAATAGAACATGTGTCTTTATTTATTATTTATCACGATGGTTTTAAAATTGCCAGTGCGTGCCTTGTCATATACAAGTACGCGTTTCATTCTCGCAATTAAAAAGTCGCACAGAGAAAATTGCTAGTGTGCTGTAGGTTTACAGTATAGATGCTAGCACAGCACCAAAACAAAAGTTAATTATAAAATAATTTAATTGTTGAACGTGAGTTCTTGAATTAATTTAAATGTAATAAATTAGAGCTGAAAAGATATTTGCAATATCGACAGAAGTGTTAATCTTTTCTGGCGACAGCAATTTTGGGTACTTCAAGACTATGATGAAAACTGAAGTTCACTTTGGCTATTTTATAGGAAACACGACCCAGAGTAAGTATTGAACATGTAACACTACCATTTCGATTCAAATCATAAAGAATATTCGACATACGTTTGGCAGAAAAAAAGGGTTATCACGTAATAAAACGTTTCAATGGTATCATGGTATAAAATGTTGCCAAATACTGGTCTTAAAAAAAACAAAGTCAAAAACGCTGCTATTTAAGTGAGTTAAGAAACCATTCATGGAATGCTGCAAACTCACTTCTGTGAGTTAGCTTTCATCGAATGACAGCTCCTATATCATACGCCGAAGTTCACCTGTTACGTACGTTTCCCTTAGTCTACCTCAGGAGTGATAAAATAAAAAAAAAAATACTTTTTAGGATTGATTCCATTATATAAACAAAAACAACAGTGTTAAAAACAATGATATATATTACATGATGTCTAGTTTACATAAAAATGAAATTCATTTTTTTCGAAATGCATCAATGAGAAATAATACCAGCTACGCATTCCATTTACACTTTTTGTTATCAACTTTATCATGCGATCGTTTATAAGCCTTTAACTTAGTAGGATCATACAGCTTGTGGATTTTGTTGAACATAAACTGAAAAAAGAACAGAAGATTATCATACTCTCCGTTGTAAGTCATTTGCTCACTTTCATACAATTCTAAAATAAATTGATGAATAGCTTCAACAGTTGCTAAATACCATCGTGGGCTTCCAGACTGATGGCGCCAAAACTGTGATAGTCTCTTCTCTAAGACAATACATGGAAGGCCTGTCAATAGAATATTAGCATTAGACAAATTTAGGGAAATTCTCGACGCAATTACACATATACATTAGGTAAAACAACTTCATGTATTCCAAATTCAATTATGTGGTGATGAAAGGTTTGAGCCTTGCTCAGGGATATCCTCAGATCAAATCGCGAAATGTGGGTATGTTAACATACAAAAAAAAAAGACCTTTGACGCTGTCTATTTACTACACAGGGATTAGATACATGATATTAAAAGAAAAGTATTAAACACAGACTTTGAGAACAGAAAGCTCTCTTGAAAATAGGGAGAAAATTTCAGTTAAAAAATAAAGTTACTTTTTAAGAAAATCGACCATGATGACTAATTTTTTTTTAAAAAAATGTCCAACTTGTTGTTGAACTAAATTAGCTCTTAAATGATAATTTATCCAATTTTCTTTTCTCTAATTTTTACATGGCGAAAATTAACATTTAATTTCCCCCGTCTCTTTTTTACTCTTAAACATAGTAACTGACTACTAACTACTGGACACAAACTAGCAACTAATAAATTTAAGACCTTGGTTAAATTGAAATGTATCTAGTATTTAATACAAACAAGCAAGTTAAATATAAATATAAAATAATAAAGAATTAAATAGTAAAACACTTAATACATTATTATAAAATTCTAATAAAAGTATGTAAACTCTACTAAAAAAAGTTTTGTATCTCGTTTGACCAAGGTTCTCTATTTTTCACTAGAAAGACTGTTAAGACTGAAATGGTAGAATGAAGTCATTCTAAAAGAAAAGAACACAAACAATTAACTCATTCTCATCGATAAATAAGCTTTTATTGAACTTATACATAACCATGTCGCGTACGCAGACCGTACTTTTCAAGGAATGCACAATGTAATTTCGTGTAGCTAGCGTCCGTTGTTTGTTGTTTTCATAAAAAGATGGAAGTTTCTACATTTCGTATCTATCCTGATGATTATTCAGAAACTAACATGTAAATGGATTAAATAAAGAAAACCAATGTACGCCCGTACCGCTTTCCTCAGTGCTTAAATGGATATGGATTTGGTAAAGACTAAATGACTATTACACAGAGTTCATTCTGAATAGAATTATATTTAAAAGAAGGGTACTCACACAAATTTGTTGGTACCTTTAATTAGCAATAATTCTTTCCCTTAACTCTTCATTCAAATGGCTAAAATGTAAAACCTGGCTCCTTTGCAGGCGATATTAAACAGAATGGTTCTCTTTCAACTGTTGTAGAGTAAAAGGCATATGCACAAACTACGAGCAAGAAAAACATAAAAGAGATCTGTTCAACCCCTGTACAGTGTTAACTACAAGTAAGAACATAGTACTATAGACCCACTATATCCATACAGGCAATATGTAAGGAAATTAAGGGAGAAAGAGACTTCCCTTCCAAGGTCAGTTTCACTTCCACGACAGGAAAGAATGAGACAAGCAGATCATAAAAATTTGTTTAAGGACAAAAGTGCAAATATTGTAGAATCCTTTTTTAAGTCTCCAAATGCTCAAATCGTAAATTCTCAACCCTCACTATACCAATCGGAGGTGAAAATTCCTGCGGTTCAGGGGTCAAGGTAAAGTTATCAACCGTAGATCTTCAGGGTATGTAGGATGTTAGAAATCAACTGAAACTGTTTCAGATCCGCCCTGTGCTGGACACATAAAATACGTTCTCTGTTAGTGATCTATTATCGAAACTAAAGATCTCTTTAGACATTTGTCATAAATTAGGAGGGAGTACAACCAATGAAAAATCATTACTGGAAGACGAAAAGGAAATTCTAACGAAGGAAAATAAAAAAAATAGTCCAATCAAGAAGTTTTAATTAAGGTTCATGAGTTCGTTATAACAGCAAAGCCTCATGTAGTCCCCAGATCAATAAATGAAAAAAAAAAAAAAAAAAAGGATATGTTAAATTGATCGTCTTAGATTTCTCGATAGTCTATCGAATTACACTACACAGTATACGAAAGTATATGATGTAAGTGATATCGTTCACATTTATTTTGTATGATAACATTTTTTTAAAAAGATTTTGAAGATGATGGGGGAATTCCCATTAAAAGAATAGAAAAAAAAAGGAAGACTCTTAAGTCACAATTTGAACTCAGAGAAATTCGATGTATTTTCAGGCTGGTCAACTCCATTAGATCTTACATGTAACGGAAAACTACACATCACAAGGAAGGAAATTTTGATTATTAAAGAATTGAATTACGTAAATCCACCACTCTGGCCAGGAAATAACGACGTAGCCATCCATATTCATGAACGGATATCGTATATGAGTTTCAGATCAACCACCAAATAGAATTAATCGAAAATCGTGAAGTTAAGTCGTTCAAGTTCCACTAAACATTTATAATACCGAACTTATCTTCGTTAACCTTTACATCCCTTCCTCAAACATTTCGCAATAAGTAACGGCTCAAGGATTGAACAATTAAGCGATCAAATTCCTTATCCGGCGATATTTACAAAAAGACTTGGATATTCAACAAAGTCGCTAAGTACTCGTAGGAGATAGCTTCATGGACCGATTAAGCGAAGCGGCGGAGAATCAGGTACAGAGAAACACTCTAGCCATTGTAAATGAAAGCATGACTCATTTTTTCAAAACAGAAATAATCAATCGGCTACTGATTGGTCCCTGGTAACATATAGATTCGCGATACCGGGAAACTGATAGATTTACATACCAGTGATCACTCTCCTTGCGATATCTTCAGTACCAACAAATTACAGAGCATTTGCATTTTATCTCCCATCAGGAACTGGAAAGCAGCAGAAACTAATTGGTCGGAACATCCCTTCCTGGTGGACTAGTTCCTAGAAAACTTCAACAAACCAAACCACCACCATGAAATCAACTATCGGAAATTAGCCGATCAAACCAACTTTCCATTAACTTAGCTGTGCAAAACATTCTCTTCACAGGCCAAACGCTATCCACATTTCTTTTGGTAGAACATAGCATGTGAAGAGAAAAGAATCCGGCCGAGGCGGGAATATATCCATCAAGTACATCAAATGAAGTAGATCAATTTTACAAAAGCTCCGGAGAATCCAAACAAGCGTTTCTAAGAGTTAAACGTTGGAACACTACTGTGATCAAATCTAACCTACAATTAAAATTAACAAAATACGAAACAATAGTTCGTGGTATATACTTGAGAGGAAGGAAAAAAAATAGATAAAAGTTGGAAAAATGAATTAAAAAAAAAAAGTCTAGTCACAAAATATGTTGTGACGTGGAGACAGTGGCATACTTTTTTTCTAATGTGATAAGCTATATAAAGAACTTTGAAGTTCAAAATGGACTTAAAACGTTATTGATGGAAATGTAAAAAGCTTTCAGAAAAAGAAAACCGGTTGTCTACGCAGCATTCACTGTTCAACAAATTTTAACCTTTTGTTTTTTACATAGACGAAAATAGTCATTCGTTCTAGATTTTGGGGCTCTGAATACGAAAATGACATTAATTTGCATTAATTAGCTCTTGTTTTCATGTTATACAAGGAAACATGACACTGTGATAAGTCCAAGCTTCCATATTTAAATGGCATGTTCCACGAACCTTAGAAACATCACTGTCTCTTCCAGGGTTAAAATAAAAATCTCAAATAAGCTTCATTGTATTTAGAATGAATGAAAATTGTATTTGGTATGCTGTTTATATACTTAACGAAATACCAAATTAAAAAAAAAAGTAAGAAAGCGCGAATTTCCTGGATTGGGACCCCACTGCCCACTAATGGTGGGGGAGGTGACGTTTGAATCACGGAGACGGTCATTGTCAGCATCAGTAAAACGAGCATATTTCTTGGATTTGGTTGCCAGGTAGTAGATCAGGACAAACCCTGGTCTCCACACGTGTGTTGTACGGTGTTCTTCGACTTTAAATGCGTAGATGAATGAGAAGAGTATGAATATGTGCTTTGCTGTGCTTATCGTTTGGAATGAACCAACCAATCATTTAACAGATTGCAACTGTTATATGGTGCCTTCACTGAAGAATGGACTAACCAATAATAAAAAATGGACTATTGCATACCCAAATATACAGTACTATCCGCCACGCGAACTGTGTACCGTGGTGAAGATTTGCCGGTCACTAATCCTCCAGCTAAAGTTTCCACAAGCAGTGATAGGGAAACTGTCAGAATACTCTGAGGATACGCCTAGTCCTTCTGAACCAAACAAAATTACGGAATGTGAACTGAGGGACCTGGAACTTCAGAAGTGTAAAGCAGAACTATTGGCCTCGAGACTGCAGCGACGAAATCTTCTAGATGAGTCAGTGATGGTGTCAGATTTCCGAAACCGTCAAAAAGATATGAAAGTGTTTTCCGTACGATGACATAACATTCTGCACGAACGGTGAAGGTACGATGAACTTATTGAACGTACAGTACAAAATAGACGAATAGAGACGTTTAATTGATTCATCCAAAACCAGACTAAATGAAGTACTATTGCTTAATGGTAATGTGCTGCCTTCAATCCCAGTCGCATATGGAATTCAAGCGAAAGAATCTTATAGTATTATGAAACATATTTTTAGATAACAAC
The DNA here is from genome assembly GCA_022664845.1 of Lepisma saccharinum. Taxonomy (NCBI): domain Eukaryota; kingdom Metazoa; phylum Arthropoda; class Insecta; order Zygentoma; family Lepismatidae; genus Lepisma; species Lepisma saccharinum. Next base: position 2,530 of record JAGDQP010014953.1, on the reverse strand, counting down.
AGTCTCACTCCTTCTGTTCACATAAAACCTACCAACCATATGCAGAATATACAGAACTGAAGTCTCCATCCTTACCACACCAAGAAAACGATTCCATTTCCTCAAAGAACAACGCCTGAATTCCACCACCTTTGCAACCGAAACTTATAACCAACGCCTTCAGGAGGCTCTAGTCAATCGAGGCTACCCATCCAACCAAGCAGATCCGAAGTGCATCTTTGTACACTTAACCCAACAACTCACACTCCAACACCAATCCGAATCCACCGGATCACCCAGTTCCACCCTAATCTTACCAAGATTAAACAAATTATACGATCATATTTTCACATTCTTCAATCCGATCCAGATACAAGATCAGTATTTCCTACCAAACCTAGACTACTTTTTCAGCTCCTCCCCCCACCCTCTAATCTTAGAAAGATCTGTCCGTACGAATCCATTCCCTATGCCACCTCCACCCTGTACCCACATATGCAGGACCCTCATGTATGACCTGCTCCATCCTCATCACTTTTCCCATGGTCACTATCAACACTGCTAGTGGCCACTACACCTTAAATTCCAAGGGTACATGTCACACCTGTGACGTTTACATCCTAACCTGCAATTTCTGTGGCCTTTTATATCGAGCAAAAGGGCTTGTAGTTGACTATACATATCATCACCACTTTTGAGCCACCACAGAACCAGATACTCCAGTCTCCCTAAGCACCCAGTTACGCAATACCAATTCTGATCACTTTCCGTGTTGCTATAATACACATTCTTTTCCTTACGACCAGCACCACAATACGTCGACTGCGGGAGGGAGCCTTCATTCACGGCCTAAACTTTCAATAATCCACACCATGATCCTCCTATATTCAACCAGTTTACACAGCATTTTCAATACATAACCTTATACGATCTCATCCGCAAACTTACCCATAATGTGTTAAGTCAATTGTTCGATACTTAATACGTCGTCCGCTACGTGGAACCACTATCGCTCCGGTCTTTTTTTTCCTCCGTGTTCGTCACTTATTTCTTCATACTTGACAAACACCGTGTAGTCCGAAATATACTGTTCTTTACGTGTTTACAACTGAAGCTATAATGTATTAAGTAAGTATCCATTTCCTTCCCTCTGTTTAAGATACCGACCTAGTGGAAACGAATTATTCTTACCTGCTGGAGAGTCATCCCATTCAAGCTCATTTCGACCTACCTTCAATCTTGAGAATTTCTAGGATTTCCTTGCGCATTCATTGCCCCCATTTGGAATACGAAATTTTGGATAGAACAGAACGAAGCTTTGACAATAACATGCCGCATCAGCTGTACTGTTAGTGGTATTGGCAATATGAAGCTCTACAGTTCATTTTTCCACGCTTTCGGCAACCTGTAGCTTCGAAACTTTAATTCCAGCGACTGACCTTTTTTCTCTTATTTTCGGAAGTGATAATTATTTATTTAAAGTACATATCCTAGATACAGCATGTGGTACCCATTTTACACCACGAAATAACATAGAAAAATAAAAACAGAAGAAGCTACATATAGTATGAAGAAGAAATATATAAAATGGTAAAACAGGTAGGAAAAGGACACTTACATGGTAGATTCTTGAGACAGATGTACAATAACAACACAAACACAATAGAAAAAAGTACGTTTCGCAAAAGCGTTTTCAACTGGTAGGAAAGAAAATGGACAGAGCGGACAGGTGCTTGACTGGTGTTAAGGAAACGCCATATTGTAAACAGATATTTTAAGAAGAAATATAGATATGAGAAAATACAGTAGACCTGATATTAAGATAACTCCCTTTCACACAGTTTCATCAACGTAGTTTCAGGAACGTAAAAGTCAGGAGTGTTTTTCAGTGAATGATAAAGTGGGCGTAGTCTGATTACGGATGATTTCTTTTCTAAGGATAACCTTGGAGTCTTTATGTAAAAGTGGCCATTACACCTAGTATTAGCTCTTGAAACACGTAACAAAAACAATGGGAGATCATCATTTGTGCGGATATTACCATTCATTATGCTACAAAGAAATCTAAGGTCAGAAAGTCTACGGCGAGTACTTTCCTACCTTCAACTAAGCGAGTAGAGAGTCTTAGTTGAAGGTAGGAAAAAATGTCAGTTTTGGATGGGTGAGATAAAGAAGGAGAATACGTATGAAGACATTCATGATTTTATTTTGTGAAACCTCGAAGTCTGAAATCGACAAACTTCGCACACGTGTTTCTCGTATCAAATCATGATCAGCATATAAGCAGATGCCATACGAACTCCATATAGGTCCGAAATGAATAATCGGCTACTGAGGCAGATGTCCTGTCAAATTCAGTTATCTCCCGAAATTCCTCGCGTACACAATTTTTTGCAGGAAAACACTTAGCACATAAAATCTAAACCAATGGTTGGTCAACTACAAAACTCGGTTAGGTTTTTAAGTGGTTAAACTATACTGAAAAATTATATATATATATATATATATATATAAAACATTTTGAATAGGCTACGCATGCTGTGTGTAATTT